>RJWK010050926.1:0-16113 GCA_004363435.1 Platanista minor | reverse complement strand
AAAAGGTGTCCAGTGTGTATGTTTCTCTGCCTCCCAGTGTTTTTATCCTTCCGTCAGTCTGCCTTTCCATCCTTTAATCTTTGCCTATCTCTTCCTCTTCACGAATCATGTTATAGAGACTTTATCATATGTCTTGGACACTGAATATAGTTTTGTCATATCTTTTGGGCTTAAAAAAAGGTCCCCCATTTGTCCTGCCCGCTGCATCCCAGATCAAGCTCGGATCTCCCCAGCCACACTTCAGGAAAGGGCTCAAGCTACATTTGCAGTGAAGAAGAACCAGAAGCAGCAGAAGAAACTCTCATTCCTTCACAGACCTTCCCCCTTCCCTCTTCGGTACTGTGTGGCCAAGAGGTACACCTCTGATGATTCTTTCCTGCTGGCTTCAGGTTTTACAGTCCTTGTTTTCTGGAATTCCTCTGTCAGTCTCTTCTGTAACCGATGGCTTTGACTTCCAGCCCAGGTTTTACACAGGAATGTTCCCCCAGGGTGCAGGACTTCTGGAGCCATGTCCAGAAGGGACAAGCACAAGCTGATGAGCCTGTCATGGTCGAGGCCCCGGATCCCTGTGGCGTTGGGTGCCATGTCACTCAGAATCACATCTGCTCTCCCAGCAGGAAGCAGTTCTCGGATTCTCTGGAAGGTTCTTGGATCAGTCACATCAGCAGGGCACAGAAAAGTTGCTCCTTCCAGGGGGAATATGTGAAGGAGATCTACCCCAAGCACAAAGCCAACAGGAGCACTGGGATCTAAGGAAGAAACGGTGAATGTGCTTACTTATTTACACCCTGAATCTTCCCACAAAAAATAAATGCAACAAAATAAAATAGAAATAAAAAGTCAGGACCGAGGAAAAGGGCTAATGTGCAAATATGTGGACACAAGCCTTTCCCCACTTTCTATACATCCTACAAAAACACGTGGCGGGGAGTGGTGGTCCTTCTACCTCTGAGGAAACTGAGGCCCAGAGAGGAAAAGTGACTGTCCCAGGGGACAGGCAGACCTGGGGCCACACCCTGGGCCTTGACACCATCTCTGATTTCATTTCACTCCCTGAGCCTTGCTCCCCATGAAAGGACTTTTATCTCTGAGTGCTCTTTTTGACAAACTGAGACAGGAAATGACACACCAGTATACAAAGTGCCTCTGGATCAAATCAACAAACCCATTCTGCAGTTTAATCCAATTTCTTTCAATGTAGAAACTATCAGAAACAAGCCAAGAGGGGGGGGAAACGGACAAACGCAAAATAAGGTAAAAAAAATTTGATACCCTGCCCATGTTTGAGTGACGCCAGTGGTGAAATAAAAAGATGTCATTGTTTCACCTCCCCTGAAGCAAGATTTCCTGCCCACACGTCCGCTGCCCCCAGGCTTCGCCTCCCTTCCCTTCCCTGCCCTTTCCAAGCTCCCCTCTTCACAAGCCCTGGGGGCCCCTCTCTGCACCACCCCTACACGCCAGGCTCCCGACACGCCAGGGTAGATACAGGCTAGATACATGAAGGGAACAGACTCTTTGGTAGCTCAGTCGGCTTGGTAAAAAACCTGCTCAACGGGTGAGGGGGCAGGGTGTTTTATCTCATCTAAAGATTGGAAGTCCAGGGCTTCCCTGGTGGCGCAGTGGTTGAGAGCCCGCCTGCCGATGCAGGGGACACGGGTTCGTGCCCCGGTCTGGGAAGATCCCACGTGCCACGGAGCGGCTGGGCCCGTGAGCCATGGCCGCTGAGCCTGCGCGTCCAGAGCCTGTGCTCCGCAACGGGAGAGGCCGCAACAGTGAGAGGCCCGCGTACAGCAAAAAAAAAAAAAAAAAATGGAAGTCCAGGTATTCTGCAGGATACCTCATTTTTCAAAGGCAAAAGCTCTCCATTTTCAGCCCTGGCAAGTGGGACATCTCTCGTCCCATTTTATACACTTCTGGTGTCTCTAACGTCCCACATACTGCAGCCCCAGGAAATGTCCTCTAAAGGCAAATGGCTTTGGTTCCATTTTTGCAACTTCTGGGAGTAAAAGAACCCAAACCATTTGATCCACACACTTTGCTTCTGCCACCTCTTCCTACAAGTTAAGCTTCAGCATTTTCCTGCTTCTACTGAAGAGAAATTAGGGGGACAGGAGCCACTAAAATCAGTTGTTAGGAAGTCTGTGGATAGACTCAGTGGTGGGAAAAGGAACAGAAGTTTCTGACTCATTCATTCACTTAGCTGATAAATACTAAGCTCAAAAGAAATTTTCTTAACTGCTTTTAAGGTGTCTGGGAGAGATCTTTGTGAACTTCACATGTGTCATAATGCCAGTGCATGTGGAACCCTCAGGCTTTACAGCAGGAAATACAAGTGGTTAAGGATCGTTACCACAGCACTGCACACACTAGCAAAAGACCCAAAAGCAACCTTGGTGCCCGAGATGAGGAGACTGACTAAACACCAGCACTACAACCGTTATCTGGAATACTACACTGCTGTTTCAAAGGATGGCATAGTTTTCTGCCTCGCATAGGTAGTTAGTTGATCTATTAGTGAGAGGAAACTTTTTTATATAAACGATCTTAGTCAAAACCCCTAAATGTAAAACAGATAAAAGCTAAGTCCCTCAAGTTGAGCCAAAGTGGGGAATCCAGAGCCATGAGGGCCCCCCCTCCCCCGGGCAGCCCCAGGAGCACTTCAGGAAACCCAGGGCTTCAAGGACCAGGACCTGGAAACCCCTGAGGTTGACTCAGTTGTACTGTCATGGAAAGACGTCAATATATCAGTCAGCCAAAAAAAAAAAAAAAGCTCTGTCGAGGCTCCAAATCAGCAACAAAGGTACGAGATATACACCAATGTATTAGTCTACACACTACCGTGGTATGATTTGAGGTGGTTTTCATCTCCATTGTCCCTTTCTACCCTGTCTCTCATTTTGAAAATGTCAACGTTGTATCATTCCTCCTAAACAACCATGCAGAAGCCTGTGCCTTCACAAGGCGGCTCAGCTGCTCTGCATCCCCTGGCAGAGGGCGGTGCCTGCGTCTAAACCACGGAGGTCCTGAGGCCCCACCTGTGCCTGCAGCGTTGACACTCTGCACAGCCACCTGGCTCCACGCGCCAGGAGCGGCGCCACAGTCTAACACCCGGAGACCAGGCCGCAGAATGCGGTGCCTCTCGTTCACCTCCAGGAGCTTGAAGGCACTTCGACACCTGTAACTCTCCACGTTCGCAGCCTTCACAAACGGGTCCCTCAAATGCCGCATCAGCCACAGGTGCTCGGCGCCGGTCCGGCCCTTGAAGCAACTCCCACCAGTGTGGAACCTTTGACGCTGAAAGGAAGCCCATGCCAGCTTCAAGGACCTGGTGAGGAAAAGGGAGCAAGCAGGTTGGCATCGCAAAGACCCAGGTCAGGAGCTCGCCGGGGCCCCAGGCTCAATCCGCACGTTTTCAGAGATGGGACAGTGCGGCCCAAGAGGGAGAGATGACTTGATGAGGCCCCACAGCCGGAAAGAAGGTGTCACGGGCTGAACCGTATCCCCCCCCTAAGTCTCTACGGTCAAGTCCCAACCCCCAGCACCTCAAGAGGTGGCTGGTCTTTAAATGAGGTAAATTAAGGTAAAATGAGGTCACATGGGCGGGCTCTAATCCCATACGACTGGTATCCTTGTAAGAAGAAGTTAGGACACAGACACACACAGCAAAAACCACATGAAGACACAGGGAGAAGATGGCCATCTACAAGTCGAGATGTCCCAGGAACCAACCCTGCTGACACCTTGATTTCAGATTTCCAGCCTCCAGACACTGAGCCAGAAAATTCTGCTCTGTAATTCGCCCGTCCTGGGGTGCTTGTTTATGGCAGCCGGAGCAAGCTCCTCCAGCAGGCCTCTCCCCTTCAGTCCAAAGGTGTTTTTTTCCCTCCTTAAGTTTTCTTCAGGAAAACTCAAACGTTAATGGTAGTCACCTTGTTTGTGTCAACCAAAGTTTTCCCAAGACTGGTTAAAAATGCGGATAAAATTAATGAAAGTAACATTCTTTCTCAGAGGATAGAAATTTCCACTGGGCTTTGCGAAACTCTGAGAAAACCCCGTGAGGACAGGTCCTTGCCTAGTTCCATGGCTTTGGCGGCTAGTACAGGGTCTGACTGGCCTGTCACATTTCTTAGAAAAACTGAACTCACCCTGTGTGTGAACGAAGCGCAATTTCCAAGCCTCTTAGGGGAAGTGGGGTTGTTAACAGCTTACCGACTGCGAGCTAGCCACACCTCCCTTCATGTAAGTCTCAGAACAACCCGACAGAAGAAGCTCTGCGTCCTTTCTTCTGATGAAAAAGGCTGCCATTAGCCCCATGGCTAGCAGCCAAAAGTTCCTTCAGCATGAAAACATGGTGACAAGATTTGGAGACAATAACGTGAGAACTGCCGCCTTCAAAAGGCGTAAAGAGTCTCAAGGAAAGAGGACACAAGGTGGTCCTGGGCGCCAGAACTAATCCCAGCGGTCAGCGGAGGCGTGGAGACCGGAGTTACACGCCCCGAGCCCACCTGATCTGAGCAGCGGGCCTCCAGCCCCATCCCACGGCCTGGATTCAGCCACGTGGGCCTCTCACCTCTGGCACGCAGACTTCAGGCCTACGGAGCTCTACACAGCTTCACGTCCACCCGCGGCGCCTCCCTACCCGACCCTCTCTTCCTAAAGCCCCCTCCAGCTCTCCGCCCGCCCGCCCCTCCCCGCGAGCCGTCGCCGACCGTCCGCTTCGTGCTGGCCGGTCTCCCCTAGTCACCTCGCCGGGGCTGACCCTCTCCGGGCCTGGAAGAGGTGGGCTCTGAGCCCCTTTTCGGACCGGAAACCTGGGGCAGGCCCCTGGCCACTCTGCCTCCCGCAGGCATGCAGTAGGTGCTCCACAAATGCCGGCTGAGCGCCAGCCGCCGCCGCTGCCCACCGACCGCCCGGCTCACCTGGCCATGAACGCCGACCCGCTGCAGCGGCCGCCACCGGAAGTGCCGGCCTCGCTTCCGGCCCGAGGCCACGCCCCCGGAAGCAGCGCGCGGGTGGGAAAGGCGCGTGCAGAGTCCGGGAGCGGGTGAGTCTGGGAGCGTCGCCACGGGAGACGGGCCTGCGACCTGCCGGGGAGCGCCCGGTGGGCGGGGGCGGCTGGAGACCCTGCACGGACAGGGCTCCAGACACGGGAGTCCGAGCCTGGCGCTCGACTGTGCGTTGTCTTTAAACCCTAGTCGCGGGCTTCCCCGCTGAGAGGCCACCCGGCTGACACGGGGCGCTGCCCGACCCCTGACTTTAGGCGGGCTCTCGGGGGACCCGTCTGATGGCAGAACCAAGGGCTGTAGCCAACTAGACTTCAACATACGGTAGACGCAGGTTTGGGTACCGGCTCCGGTGTTTGATTTGGGGTCAAGTAGCCTCTCTGAGCTTCAGTTTCCTTGGCTGAAAATGGAAAAGGTAAGTGTCAGCTCACAGAGTTGTTGGGTCTGTTAAAGGGGATAATTTTGGGGAAGTGTATAATCAGTGCCTCATCACTGACAGCTGACAGTTCTAGCAGCAGCAGCAGCAGCAGCCCAATTACCTTAGGAAGCCAGGGCTTTGGACGCGAACAGGTCGGGGACATGACAAAGTCCGCAGACTAAAGGGAGGCTGGACCACAGAGACCCACCTCTCCTGCCTGACCTACCGCCAGCACCAGGACCCAGGCCTGGGGCCCCCTTCTCAGACACTGTAACTTACTTCCCAGGAGGATCGCTGGTCCTGAATCCTGCATCTCGTCCAGTGTGGGCCCCAGACTGGGGTGGGGATGGATCGACAGCTAACTTGGTCCTGATCTTCCAGCATTTCTCCAGCAGTGACCAGACGTCACCCTCCGAGTCTTTCTTTGGACCCCACAAACCCGTTCGAGCAGGAGAGGCCCTTGGGCTCCAGCACCAGGTCCCAGAGCAGCAACAGTTGTGAGCAGAGTGTGAAAACCTGTCACAGGAATGGGGACTAGCCAGGCCTCGCTGGGTGGACTCTCCACTGTCAGGAGCCATGCATTTCTTGGGAATCTGGGGGTCTGCTCTTGCAGAGAGACAGAAACCAGAACACATAGGCCAAAAGAAGGCCCCATAATGAAAAGGCCAAGGTCAAAAGCCAGACCCAAGAACCGCTGGGTAAACTGCATGGTTCTCTTGGTGCCCGGTGGGCTCGGGGCCTGGACACAGGAGCAGGAACAGCCCTATGCCAAGGAGTGGGGAGGGAAAGGGATGGGCCATCATCTGACCTGCTGCATCAGCCCAGTAAGTGAAGGGCCTGGGCACTGATGCCCCTGGGTTCTGGGGGCCAGGCCTCTGTCTACCCCAGAAAACCTGCTACGTGTGGCAGAGCTGGGACGTTGCCTCTCCGTGCCTTGCAGAGCACATTTCCTGTCCACCCGGCCCCTGGCCACCTCAATACACACGCTTCCGTCCACACCCAGGTCAAGCTGACCCAACCCCTTGCCTTCCCTGCAGAACCCAAGGGCACCATGCGTGCCTCGAGGCTCTACACCTTGGTACTCGTGCTGCAGCCTCAGCGAGTCCTCCTGGGCATGAAGAAACGAGGCTTCGGGGCCGGCCGGTGGAACGGCTTCGGAGGCAAAGTTCAAGAAGGAGAGACCATCGAGGATGGAGCCAAGAGGTGAGGGGAGGGGCAGGCCTGACCTTAGAACCAGCTTCCACAGGCGACAAGGATTCTGGCTGTAGAGCCAGGCCCCTGATTTGACCGCTTAGAGCCACGTGACCTGGAGCCCAGACTGAATCCTTGAGCCTCGGTTTCTTCATCTGCAAAGTGGGGATAATAACAGTACCTACCTCTTAGAACTGTTGTGAAGATTAAGTGAGAAAATAAATATAAGGGACTGAGCGAGGCCTGGCACGTGGTCCGTGCTCAGTACACATTAGCTGCTGCTCTGCAGTCGTGGTTTTTAGGACATATTTGGGAAGCTGCTGTGCGGTGGCTTGGGTAGAAAAATCCTGGCTTCCTCTTTCTAACCAAGGGACTGGCCAGTCACTGGGCTCCTTCCGTTGTTCAGGGGAGCTGGTGATGAGTGTGTCTGGGAGCTTCCGCACACAGTCTCCGTTCTTCCTTGACACACCCACTTTCACATGGGAAGAACTGAAGCCCAGAGAGGTTGAGCAGTGTGCCCAAGATCACACAGGCCTCCTGACCGCAGCCCCTTTGCCCTCCTGCCCCTCACAGGTTTGTGTGGATAACTCCAACCTCCTGTGTCATCCACTGAGCCCCACGCGGTCACCCCCCCACCCCGGACACCCCAAGCTGTTGCCGCCCACCACTAGTCCCGGCTCCTCCTCTAGCTGACCCCTCCTTGGACTTCACGTCTGAGAAGGCGCCCCTCCCCCAGCTCTTCTCCGTCGGCCTCTGGATTTCCCTCCCAGAACCACCACCTTTCTGATCACACTGAATTACGCCCTCTGTCCATCATGAGGCCAGGACTGAAGACCTTTTCTATAAGTCAAGTTTGTATTGAAGTATAAAGTGCATGTAGGAAAGTGCCAGACTTCATCAGGGAATTTTTAAGAAATGGGTCCATCATTTAACCAGCACGTAGATCAAGAAATGGGTCTGGAGGGTGGACCCTGCCCCCAGGGGGGCAGCCTGCACCCTGGCTTCTGTCACAGTTGATGGTTTGGCCCATTCAGAAATACCCTGTAGAAAAAGCCTTGCAGCTGTGGCTTCTTCCTGGTATTATGTCTGCATGTGGCAGTGGTTCAATCCGGTTTATGAACACACTGCAGCCTGCTCATCCCGGGCATGGGCTTTTGGGCCGTTTCCGGGTTGGAGTTGCAAGTGGTATAGCTGTGGACAGTCCTATATGGTCTTTCCAGTGGATGCTCCCCTCGAGAATTTGAGGTGTTCTGCCTTAGCACATGCTGCCAAACAGTTGTGCTCATTTAAACTCCCGCCAGCAGTGTATGAGATCCGCTTCCTCCAAATCCTCAGCGACACCTGGCACCTTCTGTCCTTTTCATCTTAGCCATCCCGGCAGGTGTGGTGATACCTTGTGGCGGTTTTAATTTGTTTGCCCCCGTGACTAATGAAATTGAACACCCGCTCAGCGTCTGTGGGCCACTGGCATTAAACTCGGTTCAGTGGAGCAGACGCCGTGCTGGGCCCTGCAGTCTGCCCTCCAGACACTCGCTGGACGACCAGAAGGCACTGGAGCGGTGGCCCCATGACCCCCAACCTCACTACCTCATTCCTCTGTGCCGACCTCACCACAGATCACAGAACCATCCTGAAATCGATGACTTTCTGTTGTCGTTCAGGCTTACTTACTGCTTTGTTATCAAGGTCTCAGTTACCCTCTCAGAGCCTCATGATTCTTTGCCCTTTGGAGGCCTCGTCCAGCAGGTGGGGCTGTGGAGGGCACTTCCTCCCAGGCCGCCCTGAGCTCCGTTTTGATAGCCGGGCGTCCTTGAGGGCAGACTCCGCCCCTGCAGGCGTGCCCCTCTGGGGGACGTCCTCTCCACAGCCACGGGGCATTAATGGTCTCCATGCTCTGCCCGGGGGCCCTTCCTTAAGGCAGGGTTGGCCTTACCCTGAGACTGAGGCCAGAAGTACACCATCCAGGGCCCACACCGCCCGCCTGATGTAGACCAGTCTGCCTGTGACTGCATGGCACCACGCTGGTGCCCAGGGCCTATGGGTCAGCTCCAGGCAGCTCTCTCCAGGAGCCCCGTGTCCTCTCCCCAGGGTTCCAGCCTGGGTGTGGGATGGAGCCAAGTGTCAGGACCACCCCGACAAAGGACTGTTGAGCCCCTCCAGGGGGTGTCGGGACAGGTGGCAGGTTCTAATGCACGGGGCACAGGCTGAGACCCACCCCAGGGCCCTGGGACTCCAGCAGCAACAGGGCTTCGCCCACTTTGGGGATGACTCAGCTGTTGGCCCCAGGCCCCTAGGGCAGCTCTGGCCTCTTTCCGTGCCCGTGTGTGGGGCTGCTCCTTAGGCCCCAGGCCCTGGCTGTCCTGCCCTGACGAGCGAGGTCACGGCAGCCTTGGGGCTATCTGGTGCACTGCGCTTTGGAGTCCCAGGGTGGGCCCCACTTCAACAGCTGGGTTAACGTGCTCCTCACTAGCCAGCAGACTCAGGTGGCCGTGTGAGACTGGTTGTCCCTTCCTCTGTGCTGGACATCCTTGGGGGGAAGCCATCTGAGCACCAAGGAAGATACATCCTTCCTCCTGTGGGGTTGCAGGAAGTTGCAGGCACCTGGGGACCCAGGGTGCCTCACAGCCAGGTTTCAGCTTCAGGTGTGGAGCACGCCCACCTTTCTGGCCAGCACCCGCAGAGCAGCGGTGAGGACACAGAGCACCGTGTTAGAGAACTCTGGAAGGCCGTGCGGCCAGCGGGCCCCCGAGCTGCACTGCGGGCTCCGGACCGCAGGGCCCCCATGCCCCCCACCATGTGGGGAACATCCCAGAGATGCAGTCAGACACGTCAGCAAAACTGGATCAGTGTCACCCCCGGCTGCCTGGTTATCCCGGCCCGAAACAAGCTCAGCTCTGCCTGCGAGGGCTTTATTGATATTTCATACACTGCCGTGGACTCGGGGAAGATGAGCCAAAATTAGTCAAAACATTAAATAAGTAGGTGACGTTTTTAAAAACGAGCTTGCCAGCCTGCTGCCCGAGGTAGGGGCGGGCCCTGCAGAAGGCTTCTGTTACAGTTAATTGGGGAGCCATTTCCACCCCCGCAAGTGAAAACACATGTTCATTTTTTTAGGTCAGTGTCTGATTTTAATTAACCATCTCAATGAAGAAATTCCAGCTTCCAGAGCATCACTTGGGCTGCATCTGAATGGCAGCAAATGGATACAGTTCCTCTCCGGGCCTCACAGGAAGGTTAGGGCAGATTCCAAGCTCAATAAGGCATCCATTTAAATAAGACCGTTTAACCCAACACACATGTTTTAACAAACACTGGTTTCCCTGACTCCTCATTACAGGCACAGGAAGTAATTATGCATTGTGTTCCTAACATAACTCAGAGATCAAAGCTTAAAAAGACCTTTTTTTAACCTACCACTCTAAATAGGTATAATTAAAATGTTTTTACAGCAACAAAAATAAATACAGGGCATTGGGGAAGTGAGACTCTAGCAGGAGACACAGGTGCTGAGCTTCACGGGTGCAGGGCTCTTGGGGTCCCCAGAGTCCCGAGCACAGCAGAACATCCAGAAGGCACTTGCCAAGGATGGAACGAGACGCAGGGTGACAGCGGCGGGGCAGCCGGTGGGGTGAAAGGCTGGTGGCAGACACACTGTGTACGAGGATGCTCATCACGGCAGGTTTCGTGATGAGCAAGGTGGGATTTTTATTCTATGATACACAACAGCCGAGAAGCTGGTTGAATTCCTTGAAGTGTAACGTGGCTCTGCAGTGCTGTGTGAAATGCACAAGTACAAGGTACGGGCGGCATGTTTGCAGTTCTTAAAAGGGATGCACAAAGGAGAAAGACCCAAAGGGGAAACTGCAGTAGTAGCAAGGGTTCTTGCTGGGTGAGGAGTCCCTGTGTGTTTGCTAGATTGTCTACAGCGAATATGTAGCCTGGGGAAGCACTGTTAAATTTAGGGGGGGTGGGGGAGTCCCAGTTCTCATGAATCACCCGGCACTTGTGCACTCAGGTGGGGAGATCAGCCCCCTGACCCCTTCCTACTAGCACAGGTGGTTGAGCTGGGGGAAGGGGTCCTGAGAAGGGGGGACATAGCGAGACAGGCCCAAAGCTCATCCCCTACTATCAAGCACAGCTGAGGTGAGCTGGCTGTGGGTGGGGCCTGTCTCCTTGGTGAAACAGGAGTTAAAACAGCCCCTTCTCTGGGGAAGAGACAGTAGAAACCTGCAGTCTGATCCTGAGCTCTAAGCAGGGACAGAACAGGGCAGAATTCTCTGGGCAGGAGGACTTCGGCTCAGGGCCGGGTTCTGGGGGCTGCCGCCCGCAGAGCACCATGCACACGTGACGGCCTCAGGGAGAGCCGAGCAGGACAGGTGAGTCTCCCGCCTCTAGCACTGGCCTCCCGTGGGACCTCCGAGCAGCTGAGCTGGGCCAGGCCTGACCTGCCACGTGGTGCACCCAGGGTGCTCAATTACGGAGGTCTGGCTGCCCCTAAACAGCGGTCGCCGAACCCGAGCCCTTGGCCACATGTACGCTCCACTCGTCCATGCTCCCAGCACCATTCTCGGGTTCTGCGTGGGCGTGAGCGCCTTGCTTTAACTGTCACCGTATGTCCGGGTGCATCCGTCTGCCTCTGCCCACAGGGAGCTGCAGGAAGAAAGCGGTCTGACCGTGGACGCGCTGCAGAAGGTGGGCCAGATCGTGTTTGAGTTCGTGGGCAACCCCGAGCTGATGGACGTGCACATCTTCTGCACAGACAGTGTGCACGGGACACCAGTGGAGAGCGACGGTGAGTCTCAGGGCTTCTCCCTTCCCGGCGGGTGAGAGGGAGGCAGGTGATGAGCAGCACGGCAGCCCTCCCCTCCCCCAGGGGCAGGTGCTGAAACACACCAGCACCGGAGCCTCCCTACTCTTCTGTAAGATAAAGGACACAGTCACAGGATGAAATATGAAAGTACGTCAAGTTCCTCACACAGAATAACTCAGTAATTCCTCACAAAAAGTCAGTTTAAAATCTGGATTGGGACTTCCCTGGTGGCGCAGCGGTTGGGAGTCCGCCTGCCGACGCAGGGGACGCGGGTTCGTGCCCCGGTCCGGGAGGATCCCACGTGCCGCGGAGCGGCCGGGCCCGTGAGCCGTGGCCGCTGGGCCTGCGCGTCCGGAGCCTGTGCTCCGCAGCGGGAGAGGCCACGGCGGTGAGAGGCCCGCGTACCGCAAAAAAAAAATAAAATCTGGATTGAACATCGATGACTGTTCCTTTTCACTGACTTCAGAAATGCGCCCCCAGTGGTTCCAACTGGACCAGATCCCCTTCGCTGACATGTGGCCCGATGACAGCTACTGGTTTCCCCTCCTGCTTCAGAAGAAGAAGTTCCACGGCTACTTCAAGTTCCAGAGTCATGACACCATCCTGGACTACAAGCTCCGCGAGGTGGACACAGTCTAGGACAAAGCTGAGCTCGTCCCTCGGGCCATGAGAATCCCTGCCCGGCCACGCTGTGGCTCCAGGCTCAGCACACTGGCCGGGCCTCCAGTCTGTCTGGCTCATGATTGGATGGAAAGGGAAATAAACCTCTTTTACCTTTTCAACATTCCTCACCGGGCCTCACGAAGTCCCATCCTCGGGGAGCTGCCAGATGTGCCTGGCTGTGACCTGCACCACCGGACAGAGATGGGGGAAGGAGACACAGGTGCAAAAGGGGAGGGGACGGCTTTTCGGACGTCCCACGGGGGAGAACTGGTGTGGGAGGCCCGGCGTAGGTGTGCGCGGGGCCGCGGGATCCCGGGGGTGGGCTAGAGGCCGTGTCCTCCTCTCACCAACCCCCTTACGGGGAAACCGAGGCGCGGTCACGGCCCAGGGCTCCAACCCCCATCTAATGTACCATCACCTGGTCGCCCTCCCTCCCCGAAGACGGGCCGATCTCGTCCTGGTTTCTGACCCTGGGGAGGGGGCTGGGGGGTACCAACCCCTCACACAAAAACTTCACAGCTTGACCCAAGTTTTATAAACACGTTTAATGATAGTTGTTCATGTAAGTTCAGTGGTAAAAATCTCGGAATGCAGCTCATTTGTAAACAGTTCCAGTTAGCTGGGTGTGATGGTCATTGATCCCTGCAGCCGTATAAAGTGCTTCACACGTAACCAGACTCAACACAAGGCAAAAGGGAAGCCCTCAGATACAGAAGCGTCCTGACCTCTGGCAGCCCGAGCCCCGTGTCCCCACGGCAGCCTGCCTTGGCCACGTCCCCCCTCCTCCCCACTCTGCGTCTTCACCCGCTGACCGCAGCGTCGCCGCCGAGTCAGCAGGACACAGGCAGGAGGGACGTGGCCTGAAGGGACACGCCTTGGGCCAGGCTAAGGCAGTGGTGAGCCGCACTCAGCCCTAACGGCACAGGAGTGGCCGAAGGGCTCCCATCGGGAAAACGGCACCGGACGTCCTTTCACGGGGCTGTGACCAGGCGGTCCTGGGCGCGAGGAAAGCTCGGACGCAGAGGTGTGCGGGGCCCACCTTGGAGCTGGAGCAGCCTCTCCTCCCCCTCCCCGAGCAAACAGCAGAAAACCCTGCCCGCCGAGCCTGGGGACCCAGCGGCAGCCCGGGTGGAGGGAGGACGGGGAGCTTTGTGGAAAAGGTGCCTCCGCGCCCCCAGCTGCCACACAAGGGGGACCCGGACACTCGAGCATCTTCCCACTGACCCCTTTCCAGCACCTGGGGCTGGGGAACGGGGGGACCAGAAAGTGCCCTGCAGGTGAGCCTCTCAGGAGGAGCAAGGCCAGGCCTCCAACCAAGGACGTGCCCCTGGTCCCCACGCGGGAGCCAGTCCCGCCAGCAGCGTTCTCTCCTGGAAAGTGCATCTCATGTCTTTGGAGTCAGAGCGCTCCCTGGTGACCCGTGTGGGGAGCGCAAGCCTCAACCTGACCGGGAAGACGCTCCCCACCCTCCGTGCCGCCGTGCCACCACCCACCACGCAGCCAGGGCGTCTCCCCTCCTCTCCGCTGCCCCGTGGCCTCGTGTCCCTCACCACTCACGGACAGACCTCGGCGGTGAGCAACCACCGCCGCGGGGCCAGGACAGCAGAGGCCTGTGGTCACGCTCTATGGCTCAAGCGTACACAGCAGCCGGGGACCAACCTGCAGGGCAGCACAGAGCCACTCAAAGTGGTTGGGAACCCGTTTCTACACAGAGGGATCAAAACGCAGAAAGAGCCCACAAAGGGACAAATGGCACAGATGGTCCCTACTGGCCGGGGGCACACCGCCCCTCTCCTCATCCTCCAGGAGACTGGCCAGCCCAGCACAGGAAGGCACACGTCGGCTGCCGTGGGGCTCCAGTGGGGTGCGGTGCAGCTGGCCTCCCCGCACACCTGTGGCTTTGCTGGCACAGGCAGAATCCACGTGTGGGTGAGCCCAGGCCCCGGTGGGCACAATCACTTTGCCCCGGACTGTGACGTATGTCAGCTCACCAGGGAAGCCTGCCTATCACCCAGAGCCTCTGGGTCCCACGTGCGTGCCTCACACCGAGGGCAAATCCCCAGAACCAGGCACGTGTGGCAGGAAGGCAGGGATCTCAGAGACCCTCCGGTGCAGTCGACCTCCCCCAACGCCCTCCCAAGCCAGTGAGAACCGTGAAGGACGGGGGGCACTTACACAACAGGGGTTCAGGGCAGGACACACCCAGGCCCCAGGCGGACGTAAGCCCACACGGCTCCAGACGGCCGCCACCTCGGAGCAGGCTCTGGGCCGGCAAGCGTGGCAGGGAGGCTGGAAGGAGGGTTCCCGCTGCCCCGAAGAAGTGAAGTCGGTGTAGCAGAGGGTTACCAGGGCAATACAGATCCCCCCCGCAGAGCCCGCTGCCCAGCCAGCCTCGACGCTCACGGTGTGGCCTCCCAAGAACAGACGGGCAGCCGCCTGCAGCTGGACAGACGGCAGAAGCATCGGCTCACAGACCTCCAGACGCTTCGGTCCCCGCTTTGTCCTCCACACCTCAGACCGCCGGGCACACGACAGGGTCACAGTGTGAGCGTGCACACGTGTGCGTGCCGTGGAGGGAGGGACACAGACGCCAGGGCCGCCAGGGCTCACTCACAGTTTGGGCCCAGGGACCCTTGGGCCCCCACTCGCACGGCCAGGGCTGTCTGCGGGCCACAGCAGAAGGTCTCGCTGGCCAGTTCCGTGTCGGACACGGCCACTGCCGTCCGACAGCAGCACGCCGGCCGCAGGGACACTCCTGCCCCCGTCTCCCCGCTCAGCTATTCCAGAACCCTCCCGACTGTTCTAGCACATGAGCCCCGGCACACGCCCCCCTGCACGATCTGCTGTGTGCAAACCATCCCTGCTGCCTCGCCCTCTGTGGGCCCTGGGAGAAAACCATTCCAGGGACTCTCAACACTCTCGCCACCAGACTGACGGGCCGTGGTGCGTGTCGGGAGGGCCAGGCAGGGTCGAGGGCAACCGGCACAGACCCCGTGTGGCCGCGGCTTCCGTGGACGCCCGGCGGCCTAGCACGTGTCCTTGGCCTTGCTCCCCGCGAGGGGAGGGGAGCCACGGCCACCGGGACCCAGCCCCACCCTGCCCGGGCATCAGCTCTTCCACAAGGGCTGCAGCCCAACGCTGGGCCCCCTCAGGGTTGGGGCAGCCACCACGTGAAGGGAATTAAACAGGAACACACCATTTGGAAAGAAGTTTTAGTGAGGGCACCGGAGCTGCTGCCCACGTCCTCCCGGCACTAGTGAGGAGACAGGCCGTCCTGCGGGGACCTCAGTGGGCTTGGGGCGCCGTGCGGTCCAGCGAAGAGGCACTGTAGCTTGGGCTGCAGGTCATTCCACACCTTGCTCATCTGGAGGAGGAGGGGGCAGGACGGGGTGAGGAGATGGCAGCCACCTGTGGCCTGACGCACCAGCTCTCTCCTCCTAAAATGCCCACGAAGAGAGGACACGCCCGTGCAGTCACGCCAGTGCACGTGTCACCTCCCCCAGAGCTCCCAGGGTGGGACGGGCCGGCCTTCCCACCCGCATCGCGGCCCAGCGCTCCGAACACCCCTCCACAGACCAGCCCAGGTAAGGGCAGACCCGCAACCAGAGGTCACGGTGGCCGGTGCCACCGCCCCTGCACGTGGATAGAACGGCACAGGTCTGCTCGACATAAGAAATGGTATCACTGGGTTGCTCCCTCTGACAGGTCTGCAGGTGCTGGCCTTCTGGGCGGCTCAGAGGCCAAGACAACGTCCACCAGAGGAGCACAGAGACGGGCAAAGCGAGAGCAGGGCGACCGCCACCACAGCTCCCGGCCCCAGGCGTCTGCGAGGAAGGAGGCTGAGCAGCGAGGCCCGTGTCCGAGACCAGCACTGGGGCAGAGGGGCTCACATCACAACAGGAAGCAACGTGGCCCTGGGAACGTGCAGCTGGAGCAGCGTCTAGTCCCCAAGTTTCAAGACCAGGGCACTCATGAGTCACCCACAGTGGAGAAATCCAGGATCGCGTCAGGAAATGTCCCCACTGGCC
>RJWK010050925.1:0-16113 GCA_004363435.1 Platanista minor | reverse complement strand
GGCCTCTCCTGTTGCGGAGCACAGGCTCCAGACACGCAGGCTCAGCGGCCATGGCTCACGGGCCCAGCCGCTCCGCGGCATGTGGGATCTTCCCGGACCGGGGCACGAACCCACGTCCCCTGCATCAGCAGGCGGACTCTCAACCACTGCACTGCCAGGGAAGCTCTGATTGGGATTTTGACAGATGAATAAAATGTCTTAGGAAGCCACCATGTGTGTGCAGGGAAAGGAACTTCTGAACAGAGGTCACAAGCAAAAGTGTAAAGATACTCAGTGTGTTCATCAGGGATGGAGCATCAAGGAGCCTGTTGTGGCCACAGCATGGGGACCAGCTACAGGATGGAGGCAGGGAGGGTTGTGAAGCATCTTGAAGCAAAGGTTAGAAGCTTTATCCTACAGATCTCAGGTTTGCATCCTTTAATCCTGGGTACCCTCAGCATTCCCCTCCTAATTATGACTCACCATGAGTGGGAGTGGAGGTGGCATATCCCCTAGAGGCTTTTCTAGAGGACACCACAGTCTTCTGGAGGGAGCTGGTTCCTTTGAAGTGTCAGTGCTGAAGGCGTCAGAACTTTTTAAAGCAATAAATGATCAGGCAGTTCTTTTAGATTCACTGGGACATAGAAACATAAGAAGTTGGGAGACAAGCAGGAAGGAGTTGAATGGTGCCAGCAGCTGCAGGGTATCAAGTTTTTCTCAGCCTAAACTTATAGGTGGAAATGGATGCTATGAGCTGCCATTTATGGATAGTACCTGTCATGCCTGGTAAATAGATGTAAGATCATGGACCAGACCATCATAGCTTTAGGGCCTATTTCATCAAACATCACTTACCTTGATATCTAGGATCCTACAAGATGATCAAAAATGTTGTGGCATGCAAGATCCAGCCATTACCATTTCCAGGCAATCTAACCATCATGGTGTATGTGTTTTAACCGAAATAAAGTTGATTTACAATATTATATTAGCTTCAGATATATATAGTGTTATGTTTTGATGTATTATTACCCAGGACCATTTGTAGATTCGTTCCTTTATTCATCCAACACTACATTTATTATATGCTGCTAGCTCTAGTTTGTGTGCATTCAAAGATAGATGCGTCCCCACCCTGGAGTACCCTGCACGGTAATCAGGGAAGTAGCCCATGGTTGCAGGCATAGAGTTCATATTGTCAGCAGGCCTCCCCAGCATGTGGGTTCCACGCAGTTGCATTGGCATAGGTAATTAATGTTGTCATCCTTGCTTTTACCTGGGCCTGTGGAACTCTTATTCACCTGTAGCATCTTTTAGAATTTCTGTGTGTTCCCAAAGGATGGCATCAAATGGACCTGAGGCTGGTCACGGTTGGTCACAGCCACCAGGAATATCTGCCTTGTCCTTTTTCTCTTGCTGTGCCTCCGTCCGTCAGCCCCCCTGCTCTAAGAGCTGCTTGAAGGACTGTCTCTTGCTCAGACCTTTATGATGAGAATAGATAAGTCCTTGCCAAGGGGCATGTTGCATGAAGAGATGCTGGATAACAGCTCTCTGACATCTGAGACTTTGTCACCTGGAAACTAAAGTGTCAGTTCCCTGAGAATGGCCAAGCCTCATGACACAGCTCCTTCAAGGTCTACCCTAGGGTCTTCCTGGTGGTCCAGTGGTTATAGACTTCGCCTTCCAATGGAGGGAGTGTGGGTTCGATCCCTGGTCACGGAGCTAAGATCTCACATGCCTCATGGCCAAAAAACCAAAACATAAGAAAACTGGAAGCAATATTGTGACAAATTCAATAAAGACTTTAAAAATGGTCCACATCAAAAAAATAAATCTTTAAAAAAAAAAAGTCTACCCTAAATAATCCTCCCATACCGCGTGATGTCCACCCCATGGTAGAGTACTAGGTTACTCTATCATGGTACTCTGCTTATTATTGTATGTATGGGAATCTGAAATTATCTTGTTTATTGAGTAGTAATGATCTTTTATTGCACTCTTACAAGTATCAACTCACGGAATCCTGGCAACTGTGGTGGGTAGAGCTTGTCCCAGGATTCGAGGTCAGGCAGTCTGGCTCCAGAGTCCAGCTCCTAGCCACTACGTTTGTGTTTATTGTGTCTTTACCTACAAGAATATCAGTTCTGTGGAGCTCATCTTTCTGGGTACCAAGAACATTGGTTCTTTGTAGGCGCTCGAGAGATGGTGAATGAATGAGTGAGTGGTCAGTTCATGGTCAGGGAGATTTCTGGGAGGCAGTCAGGCCTGTGCTGATGAGTGCAGGAGTAGCCAGGCAAAGGCGGGTACAAAGGAGGTCCAGGACATTCCTGGCAGCAGTCATGGATGGTGTGAGCTCAGGCATGAAGGGGTCATGTGCTCTGGGGTTGCTGGAGAGGGACCTGAGAGACCAGGCTGGAGAGGTACGTAGATGGGCATCTCCAAAGAGGATGTTTCTGTTATATGTACATGTTGAATCCCCAGCAGAGTCTTTCTGAGTGTGAGCAGGAATCCAGCTTTGTCAGAACATGAGGGTACTTGTTAAAAACATACTATCGATTGCATCAGGGTCTGGGATGGGAGGGCTCAGGAGTCTGCATTCTAATGCTCTTGACGGGTAATGCTTATGCACACAGATGCTTAGGAACCACTGGTCTGGGAAACAAGATAACTGCTAATAAACTCTTAACGTTATTTACGTCTTTCAGCTTTTCTTCCTAACTGTCTCCCACTCCCTATACCCAGTCTGAGATGGAGCTGTAAAGTAATGTGTGTCTTTAGCACACTTTCCTTCTGGTAATCCTGTCTTAGTTAGCTTGAGCAGCTTTAACAATAGCATCATAGACTTAAACGACACACGTTTATTTCTCACGGTTCTGAAGACTGGGAAGTCCAAGATCAAGGCACGGGTGAGAGTCATCTTCCTGGCTTGTAGAGGGACATCTTCTGTTGTATCCTCTGACAGCAGAGAGAGAGAGATTCTCTCATGTCTCTTCTTAGAAGGGCACTAATCCCATTCATGAGAACTCCACTCTTATGACCTAATCACCTCCCCAAAAGGCCCACCTCCAGATAACATCACATTGGGGATTAGGGCTTCAACATATGAATTTTGGGGGGACACAAACATTCAGTCCATAGAAATCCTTCTTTGTGTGTTTATCTTCTCTTGTCTTTGGGACTTCTACTGGTACACTGTATTAGTGTCTAGGGCTGTCGTAACAAATCACCACTAACTTGGTGGCTTACAACAGAATTTCATTCTCTCATATTTCTGGAGTCCAGAAGTCCAAAATCTAGGTGTTGGCAGAGTCATGCTTCTTCTGAAGGCTCTAGGAACGAGTCCTTCCTTGCCTCTTCTTGGCTTCTGGTGGCTTCCGGCAGTCTCTAGCATTCCTTGACTTGTAGCTGCACCAACCAATTTCTGCCTCTGTCTTCACATGACCTTATTCTCTATGTGTCTCCTCTTCTTTTAATGCCACCCGTCGTTGGCTTTAGGGCTCATTCTAATCCAGTGTGACCTCACCTTAACTTCATTACATCTGCAAAGACCCTACCCTGTTTCCAAATAAGATCACTTTATGGAGTTACGTGGACAGAACCAGGTGGAGGTGAATTTTCAGGGGCACCATTTAACGAACTACATAGAAGTTTGAGTTCTGAAGGCAATGCTACGTTGTTGAGAAAAGATTTGAGAAGAATAGATTTGGCTAAAACCACCGTCACCAATAACAGTAACAACCACAAAACAAATCAGGTGGTCACTTCAATTCTAAATTGGTGCAACCATTTTGGACAGTCTTGCATTCTTTGCTGAGTACCTATGTTGAATTCATTTATCTTCAGAGGCTTCAAGTTGACTTGCATACAGGATGCTGGAAAATTCTTTCACAAATATCCCTTAATAAGCCTTCTTGAAATAGTTGTTTTTCCACACTCAATTCCTTGAGATTTTTGGAGCGTCCAGAGGGGTGTCGGGAAAGTGGGAGGCTCTGACCCCTGGGTCTGTCCACAGGCAGAGTGGCTGATCTCACTGGCCTGGACCATGCTTTTGACCCCAAGGAGTTTTGTTCCTTTCAAAGCCTGTTTTCTGTACTGTGATGTATTATCATGTGACAAAGTCAAGTGTATGCTTCTAATTCAGTCTAATCCATTCACCACTTTTTCAGGGAGCTCAAACTTTCCTGATAGATATTTTTCCTAAAGTCACCCTTTTAAAAATTGCATAGTAGTTTTTCATAAGGACGTAGCAGATTTTAACTTGTTTCTTCTTGGTTCAGCATTTAGTTTTCCACTTTTTGATTTTCTCTGTTTTGGGGCTTATGTATAAATCTTTGCATCTTTTATTATATCTCTAGATTAAAAATTCGAGATACATATTTACTGGATCCAAGAGTGTGAACTTCAAATGCATCTAATGTATTTCACTGCTGAATTCGTGTCCAGAAGGAGTATTTTAAGTGCTGCCATATCAGTGTCTAAACATGCTCATCTTAGCAGTTCCCTTGCAAGTACTGATGAGGTTTACCTGTTCACGAAGGGTCAAGTTCTTGGGGTGGGTCTTCTTTACTTTAAATACATGTTTAAATGGCCCATCACTATACAAAATGTGTCAGTACCCTGTTTTTATCACTTTGTTGTTCAGTGATGGTGCATCTCTTGCTTACTGGTACCAGTGAATCTTTTCATTATTTTACATTGCTTCCAAGAAATAAATTGCTCATGCATTCATGGGCACATGCAATAATGATCCCAAGAATAATTCCCCATGCCTGAGTGCCATCCAGGTAAGGAGTGCATTCATGAATGATCTCACTGAATTCTCATCGCAGAGAGGAGGAATGGGAGGCCAGAGGTGTTTAGTGACTCGCCCAAGGCCTTGGACGTGGCCAGCGCTGAGCTCGTTGCAGGGTGGGAGCTCCTGGCTGGGAAGCTGTGGGGCATCAGCCGTGCCCGGGGGAGACCGAGGGAGGGGTGCAGCGAGCGCTTTGGTTGCACCTTCGGCTGTGACTCAGTGGAGGGATGGCAGGCCTGGGACACAGCTGGGCTTCAAAGCCACCGGAGTGTGTAACACTGACCCCCCTTTCTTCTGTTTGGCAGCAGGAAAGAAGGGCCAGTTCTGAGAGGCCTCGCCACACACCTCACTCTGGAGGGCTGCTCTTTGAGACCGAGTACTGTGAGGAGTCCTGAGCCATCTGTGTTGGCCGGCTGCCTTTCTTCCCTGGCGGTGTGCATGTTCTCCATGTTTCCAGGGGAGCTCCCACGAGAAGGTCGGTCTTGCTTTCCTTTTCACTTGGGGTGACCTCTCTAGCTTCCCATGTTTAAAGCCTTTCTGCCGAGAGCTGCCGTGGAGAGGGCCTGAAAGGCTGCAGAAATCTCTCTTTCATCCAGAGTCACGAGCTCTCCCTTGTTAGGGCTGCCGCGGTGCTTCTGTCCAGAGATGCTGAGGTAGGTGAGGGGGATGCCCCTGGATGTTCTTAAATCCATGTTGGTAGCAGGTGCATCGACCCTAACTCAAGACGGCAACTGTGTGGTCCACGCGTGGATTCTGTGGAGCCTTTTCCAGAATTGGCCTCTCTGCTCTTGTCTTTTGCCCTTCCAACATCTGTCCCCAGACAGTAGCCAGGAGGCACCTTTTAGGTCAGACACGCTGCTCAAAACCTTCCTGTGCTTTTCAAACACCCTCCTCACCTGTCAGCATCAAAAGCAGAGTGTTTACAGTGGTTTCAGTGTCTGGCAGGAGCTACCCCACCCCCCCAACGCCTCTGCCTTTCTCCCCTTGCTTCCTCCACTCTGGCTGTGGCTCAGATGTACCAGGCAGACCTCTGCCTCAAAGCCCCCGTCCTGGCTGTTCTCTCTGCCTGGAGCCCTTTTCCCCTGGTAACCACGTGGGGTGCCCGCCACACCTTCAGGTGTGGGTTCCATCGTGTCTCCTTTTCAGTGAGACTGTCATCCCAGGTCAGCCTGTTGAAAACCACCATGAATGTATCCTCTGCATCGCCGACTGTGTAGTTAGAATGTGGCTGAGAGTGTTTGCAGTGTCTGTGGTGCCCATGGGGACTGTAGGTGTGACCCATCTGCGAAGGTTCTGGAATGGATGCTCCTGTTCTCTGCCGTCTTGATGGCAGGAGAATACCTTGCATATTATGGCAGAATCCCTGTTAGAGACCATGTGTTTCATTCCTGTGACTTGTGGCGATTCAGCTCCAGATCAGGGTCTTTGCTTGGGTCATATTTAATGTTACTTCGATTCACTTCAGAGGCCACTACCAGGTGACCCAAAATAGTCTCCCAAGTTCTGATAGTGTCAGAAGATCCCTGTAGTTCCAGCTGTGAGACCCTCTCAGGCTAAGTCTGCTTGTAGAATTTAACTGCCTAATTAATGAGGGATGGTGGTGAGATGCGTATTAAATAAATCCCTGAGTTTATCTTGGCTTAATGGAAAATATCTAGGCGTCGCAGAACAAGAGAAGGTTAGTACTCCTTGGTTCAGGTAGAATGAGAACATCTCTTTTTGAATCCCAGGGGCAGGCTGATAGCTAGGAAAGTCCTTACTGCTCTAAGCAGCTGTTTTCAGTGGGTCTGATCAGGTTCCAAGGTGAAGCAGAGGGTGCATTTAGACTCCTTCCTCTTTCCCAGTGTTTTAGTTGCATTTACTCATTTCCTATTTTGGTTTGTATCTGTTGATTGTTTACTGTGTGTGAGACAGCAGAGCTGGTGCTGGGGCTCCTGGGGATGATCACTATCAAGGAGTTTATAATTTGCCGGAGAAGATAGACATGATGATCAATAATTGTAACATAAGCCTTAATCTGGGTCACAGTGCAAGCACAGTGGGGCAGAGGCCCTGAGCAGGGACTAAAGATCACTTTGTGGGATGCACAGCCCTTGAGGTGGATCCTGCAGGGTGAGTAGAAGGTGAGCAAGTGTTGGGGAGTGAGGGTGCGGGGAAGGCGTGCAGGGCTGGGGGAGCAGCATCAGGGCAGCAGGGCTCAATGGGGGAGGAGGAGGACTCGTCCCATGGTGCTGGTGGGTGGGGTTTGTGAGGGCCTGTGTGGAAGGGAAAAGGGAAAGTTCAGTGGGAGCTGTGTTGTGGAGGCCTTTTTAAAGGTAAGCACTAAGGAGTTTGAATTGTACCAGCAGAAAATAAAAACTCACGGAGAGGCATTCAGGAGGGGAGATTGACACCTACCCTCCGTCTTTCAGAGAAATCCCTCGGGTACCATTGGGAAGGCCGGTTGGCTGGTGGAGGTCTGGATGGAGGCCTCTTAGGAGCTAGGTGAGACATGAGCTTTACCTGGGTAGTGGCTGAGAGCCAGACACGGAAGAGATGGGTGGAAGAGACGACGTGAAGAAAGCATCCTTTTGGGTCATGGCCAGAAACAGAGGCCAATATTCTCTCCAAATCACTCAGGAGCTTAACAGACCAAATTCCCTTCCTTAGGCAGGAAAAGGCAGTCACAGGGCCCTTGAAAGGAAAGCAATATCAAGAAAATGGAGGAGATGCTGAGAATGTTAAACCCAGAAGAGGCAGTGGCAGTCCCATCTTCGCACCATATGGTGGAGGAGAGAAAAGTCTTGGTACCAAGTAAAGCAACCCGGGAGCAGGCAAGGTGGTGCATTTTAGTTGCATTGGTTTCTAGCATCAGTAATTGATCAACCCACGTCCCTGATTCCTGGATTAGAAAACGGAGGGAGAGAAGGGGCACGTACTTCCAGTTTTTACACATGGGTGTGTGGACTTTGAGAGGATATCTTCAGTGGCTATGCATACAGAAGGTAATTTGTTCACTAACTCAACGGCTTTGCTTAATGGTGACTTAGTTTTCATCTCTGGGAGAAACATGTGCTTCAGTGACTGCCACGAATATTATTACTGATGTTGTTAATAAGATAATCAGTACTGGAATATTACTATAAATTCTTGCTAACTTTGCTAAAAATTCCCAGCCTTGTGTTAAGCACATTATAAAGGTATCTTCGATGGAACGGGATTCTCTTTCTTTGGGGGCTGAAGGGTAAGAAGACCTTGTAAAACTGAGGCTGTCCCATGTGTTTTTTTTTGTTTTGTTTTGTTTTTTTGCGGTACGCGGGCCTCTCACTGTTGTGGCCTCTCCCATTGCGGAGCACAGGCTCCGGACGTGCAGGCTCAGCAGCCATGGCTCACGGGCCCAGCCGCTCCACGGCATGTGGGATCTTCCCGGACCGGGGCTCAAACCCACGTCCCCTGCATCGGCAGGCGGACTCTCAGCCACCGCGCCACCAGGGAAGCCCTCCCATGTGTTTTGTATCAAGTGCTAATGTCATGTGAGTTTTTAGTTTTACAGGTGGAGGGAGTCGCTCATTGCTGGAAGAATCACGGAGAACATTCCCCATCTCTCAGGGGCTACACCTTTTCTCGTGGCTTCCTGCCTTCATGGACCCGTCTGACCAGCTGACCCTGTAGGGCTTTCTCCGGGCCACTTGCAGGAAGGGTCCTCAGAGGAGTTGACTCTTTCAAGTCAGGGCTTGCTTTCTCCTCTCGTGGGCGGTGCATGTCCGCCTGTACATTCCGGGACTCTCTTAGTTTGGTTGATAGATTTGTTTGGACGTGACCTTTCCCAGTTCCTCTTCCCTGGGTTTTTGCCTGCTGAGGAAATGAGCCTCAGATTCCATCCATCTGCACCGGTGGCAACAGAAGAGAGAATTTCTCTTTTCTGTGGTCCAGGTCCAACTGCGCAGACACCTGTCGTTCAGAGGCTCATATTGTTCTGGTTGGTATCCCTTCCTGCTGCAGAGACGTTTTATATCCTAGTTCTGGAAGTCATCAAGTTGGACAAGAGACAAGGAGGAGGCGGGGGAGGGTCCTCGGCTGACCTGGGATGATTTTATTGATTGCGCTCCAGACACATAGGAAGAGCTGTTTCCCCCACCTCCATCCATCCATAATTGGTCCTGTTAGGAAATGTTTCCTGTTTGTGGTTGATTCATTCTGAGAGCTTCTCATGTCTTTTGGGATTCCTCACTGTTAGATTTGAGAAGAAAGTGGACAACTTCTCTTTTAAGTCTGATACAAACCATCTGAGCCAAACGTGTACATATGCGGTAGATTTATGTGTTTCTTACGGACATTCAACTGCTCCCCTGGCTGTTAAGGAAATCCATATGAGGAAGGGAGCCTGTACGTTGGTATTCTCAGATTGTGTGTCCTAATGTCCTGACCATTTTTGAGGCTTGTCAGAGTTTTTTCTCTGCGGCTCTGGAATTTTCTCTCTTGTGCTTTCAGAGTGGCCAAATCTATGGGCTCCTGGGAGCTTTGCTCTGGAGAGATTGCTGGTGTGAGATGAAGTGCAGGGGTGACGGAGCAAATCATAACTCTTCCTTTAGGCCTTTGCCATCTGCCCAATGTCTTGTTTGCAGTCCCCATGAACTTGGAAGAATGCTCCCTGAGCACCACTCCCATCCATCCACCAGGGTCATTGTGCAGATTTCCAGATGTCGAACTTGGGCAGGTGACGTAACCCCAGCTGGCGTTGCAGGGGGACCAGCCAAGTCACGGTCATGACTTTGGGATTCAGTGTCCATCTCGTTTAGAGGCAGGAACCCTGTGGAGGGAGATGATGCCTGGTTTGTCTGTTTGCATGTTCTTTGCCTGCACCTTCCCTGAAACTGAGGTCTGGACCTGGTGTCAAGTATAAGCACACGTGATGAGGGGACTAGCCAGCTCTAGACAGTACATTTTATCTGCTTATTTTGAAGAAGCAGGATAATAATCCATTTTATAATATCCCTTTCTCAGGGGCACAAAGACGGGGACTTGATGCAAGGGAGAATAATGTAGTCTACAATGAGAAGTGCGGATGAGCGACACAAATTAGTGTATGAGGGGAGATCTTCCCATCTAGACACAGGAGTATCTGAGGAAGGAATATTATTATATTGATTATCGTCTTCTTTTTTGAAAAGAGCAGATGAAATATACTTTCTAATATATTTATTAGAAATAAATATATTTATATATAAATATATATATAATTTCTGCCCAATTCTGCATTCCATACACATACGTACGTTTGATACCCAGGAGCTGGCAAACCATAGGCTGCAGGCCAAATCTGACCTGTCACCTGTGGCCACGCCCATTTGTTTATTTCAGCGGCTGCTTTTGCGCTTTATATGGCAGAGTTGCCGGAATGAGCGGGCCCCAAAGCTTGAAAGATTTCCTCCCTGGTGTCTTATAGAAACTTTGCTAATGTTTGTTCTTTATCCACCCTTATCTAGACAGAGAAATTTAGGGTGTCCCCCTTTATTTAAAATCTCTAGTTTTTAATATTTGCTGCTTTTTATTATTTTAAATTTAACCCACAGCTGCTCCTTGGTTCCTCTTCTCTTAGTTCTTGGATTATTTCAGGAGTTTCATTTTCAGTGGGATGCTGTTTCCCTCTTGAGGATATTTGGAATTATGTGCTGGGGGGACGCTTTTAAAATTGGGAGCCAGCACTGAGATTGCAGGGGCAGGGAGAGGTTCGAAATAGTCCCCAGACTGAAGGACAGCTCCATCTAAGTGTCCAGAGCACAGTCATTTTGTGAGCTTCTTACCTGGTTTTTGTTTTTGTCCCTGGTTTAAAGTTTTTCAGGGCATCTTTGTAACATCTCCCAGTGATGAGATGACCTTAATGTTTTACACTCCTGCTGCTTTCACACTTTTGTGTAAGTTACCATCAGACACAGGAGACCATCGGGTAACTTATCTGCCTGCCAATGACAGGGGGATCTCACTACGACTGCTGTCTCTCTCTCTGTTTCTCTTTTTCTCTCTGTCTCTCTTACATACACACATTCACGGCTGCAACCTCAGTGCTGCCTTCTGTCCACCCTAAAGACTCTGCTTCAGTCAATTCCCAGGATAGGATGTTCCTGTCATTTCTTTGACTTGTGTAGTGCTAGAGAAAACTTGGATCTCCTATTTCTCTCATAGGAATCATCAGCCTTTGTAAATCCTGCTTAAAAAAAAAAAAAACTTCTTAGCTCTTCACCCCCGCCACTAGTTGGCCCTCTTTGCTTCTGGGACCAGGCTTATAGCTTTCAGCCAAAGGAAGCTAGCTGGGCTTCCCGATTGATGAGGGAGGCCTGGTGGGGGATAGATGTTTCCTATGGCCCAGAGACAGCAGCAAGGTTCCCAGAGAGATGGAGAGAGGAGCAGGGACAGGGGTGTGATTGCAGGAAGGAGGGGGTTAGCAGTGTCCCAAGGGCACTGGGGCTCAGGCTGGGGTGTGATGGTGGCCCATGGGTGGAGGACCAATGTGCTCAGATCTGAGTAGCACGAAGTCAGTGCACAGTGACAGTGGACCATGGAACCCCTGTCATTCTAGAGAGATGTGGAACAGGAGTTGGAGTAGAGGTTGCCTGTGAGAGGCAACCCGATTTTGAGACTTCCAGAGAGACCTAAGAAAGGAGAAAGTCTGGGTTTCTGCCATTTGCAAGGAGGGTGACGGACATAGGTGGGTGGAGGAGCTCTGTGTTTGAGACATCCGTGGGGCCACCACCCTGGTGAAGCCTGGGGGATGTTTGAGTAACACACACGATGGGGTTTCCATGGCCTGAGGCAGTGGTGCTAGAACTTTAGCGTGCATCAGAATCACCTGAAAGCCTTGTTAAACACAAGCTCGCCCTGCCCCTAGGGTTTCTGATTCAGTAGGTTTCCAGTGGGGGCTCAAGAATTTGAATTTTTTTTTTTTTTTGCGGTACGCGGGCCTCTCACTGTTGTGGCCTCTCCCGCTGCGGAGCACAGGCTCCGGATGCGCAGGCTCAGCGGCCATGGCTCATGGGCCCAGCCGCTCCGCGGCATGTGGGATCTTCCCGGACCGGGGCACGAACCCGCGTCCCCTGCATCTGCAGGCGGACTCTTAACCACTGCGCCACCAGGGAAGCCCTAAGAATTTGCATTTGTAACAAGTTTCCAGGAGCCGCTGCTGCTGCTGTGGTTCGGGGGGAGCACACCTGAACCACTGGCCTAAGTGTAGAAGAGATAGACGGTGAAATCCATTAGTGTCCGCAAAATGGAACTAAACTATGATTATCAGGTGGAAAATAAAGCTGATTGTATCTTAAGAGCAGTCAGTAACTTGGTCCCCATCGGGTTGATCACTGTGTCAGAATTTCTATGTTCTAGGAAGAGTTAAGCTAGTTTAGCCAAAGTGCGATTGAGCAAGAACATGCTAGCAGAGACTTTCATTAAAATCTAATTCTTCTGCATTTGGGGAATTTATTCACTATAAACAGGAAGAGCGTTTCAAAACTGAGTTTTGGCTCTTTGTAATTCTGAATCCTTTTAGCTGACTCAGTAAAGAGAGTCCCTCATTTGAACTTCTCTTTATAAAAGAAGATAATTCAAGGGCCTCGTTGGTGGTTCCCTTCCTTCACTGTCTGGGTTTGTCTTCTCAATATCAGGATGACCATTTGATGTCAGTGGGCCTGAATTTTCAATTGACAAGCTCTCATTTCTTCTTTATTTTTGATTATAATAGATACTTGATATAAGATTTGTACCCAAATGTAAAAATAACTAAAATATAAACAAAAACACTAAACAGTCAGACACATAATAAAGTGTAGCTGTATGCTTCAAAAATATCCTTAATGTGCTGGATTGATCTGGAATAAACTCTAGGTCTTTTTTTTTTTTTTTCCTGAGCTGAAGATTATTTATTGGGAATTCAGAAAAATTGCATCCTTCACTTGACCCACAGTTACATTTCCTTTGTACTTCAATTAGGTTCACCGTGCTGCAAGTTTCCTGTTATAATCTTGGAAATGCACCTAATATACATTTTGGCTAAGTACCAAATGTTAAAATCAGTTTTCAATAGAAGCAAATACTGCAGCTGAATATCACCATTAAAATATGAAATCTGGGGACTTCCCTGGTGGTCCAGTGGTAAAGAATCCACCTTCCAATGCAGGGGACGTGGATTCGATCCCAGATCGGGGAACTAAGATCCCACATGCCACCAGGCAGCTAAGCCTGCGTGCCGCAACTACAGAGCCCACGCACCTTGGAGCCCGTGTGCCACAACTAGAGAGAGAGAACCCCCATGCCACAACTAGAGAGAAGCCTGTGTGCCGCAACGAAGAGCCCACGTGCCACAACTAACACCGGGCACAGCCAAAAATTAAAATAAATACATAAATAAAACGTTAAAAGAAGAAAAGCCTTTGCTTTAAAAAAAAAATGAACTCTAAGCCTCAAGATTACATAAAAGATTTATCAAAAATTTTTAAATTACAGTTACTAAAAATTATAATTATTTTGTTAACGTTTGGCATACTGTAAGATAGTAATTATTTAGTGCTCAGTTAGCACTACTAAAATGATCCTCACTTTCTTAAAAGAACTGATGTCTGTGCCCTAAGTTAGGATTTACTTTCTATAAGGGGAAGATACATCAAAACTGCCCCGAGCCTTTTCAATGTAAAAGTGCAGCTTTGAGAACATCTCTTAATTCCTTCTCTGTTCACATTAGGTGGATCTGTCGCTCATCGAGTCCTTATAAACCCTTACGAGAATTAATTTGAGTCAAGTGACTCACCTGAAAAGGACAGTATTGAAAACCTTGACCTTGGACTTGGAGCCTGCTTCCTGGTGGCTCGATCCATTGACTTTCAGTTTTACCCCGGGTATCCTTTTTGGTCCTGCCTCAGCACCAGTGGTAGCAACAGGGCTTGGGGCTGAATAACACTCTGGGTCCTTCCGAGCTATATTTATTTACACATTGTTGGGATTTTGGCCAAGGCTCTTGGTCTTCTGCATGTGTGGCTCTCACCACCTGTGAACCCCCTTGATGGTGTGTAAATTAATAAAGAGCTCTGTGAGTCCACTTCTGGGGTGCCAAGAAGAATCATAATAAATAATATGAAACAGCTCCAGGGATTTTAGCATATTTACAACTTTGGCTTCACACACTTAGGGATTTGGAGTCATTTTTTTACAAAACTGGCTTGAAAATCATGCATCAGGCTTCTTTTGTGTGATTGGCAGCATTTCAGAAACCACGAAGATCCTTGCTTCTCAGAATTGTTTCATGCGAACCCTGTCTGTATGGGTCAAAACTCTGCTCCATATAAGGCCTTCCTTTACTGGGAATCCCTCTCTCCATCCCAGGGATGTCGGTGGTGGGTGACCATGAATGTATCCTCTGTGGAAGAGGGCCAAGTAGGAAAAAGAATGGAGTGGCCAGTAGTTTCAGTGTTATTAGGGTGGCTGGTATGTTTTCATAGAATTATCTGCAGGACTTGAAAAACCTGTCTGATGGCCCAGGCTTCGTGAGAGATCGTGCACTATTTGGGGGAATTTGTTGATTTTAAGGTGAAAGGTGGACAAGGGAGGGGCAGGGCGGTACATACCACTGTGACTTTCACAAGTCTGCCCTGTTGAGGTTTATCCAAACCTTTAGACTTCTCAATCTTAGGCCTTCACCATCTGTGACTCACAGGTTCTGTGAGTGCAATAGTCAGGCTAGAAGCTAAGAAAGGTGTTTCTTTGGGCTTGGGGACCTGTATGGTCTCTCATCCTTCTATGTCCCCATACTTGGTAATATACGATTCTTCCAGAATAAAAGCTGCACTGTCTTTTATCTTAGATTCATAAAGTTTGGGACCTAGGCACTCAATAAAAAGTGATTGGAGCAACCACAACAGTAACAACAACAATTATAATAGTAGACAACCCTGTAAGGGTGCTTGCTATATGGCAGGCACTGTTCTGAACCCTTGACACGTATTAACTTATTCATGAGAATCTTGTGTGGCAGGATCCTAATCCTATCATTATCTCCGTTTTCCAGATGGAAACTGCCACAGAAAATTTAAGTAACCTGCCCGAAGTTATGTGGGTAGTAAATGGTGGTACATGCACCCAGGGAGATGCTACCGGGATTTGATTCCTCCATCATCCAATTCTTTGTTCTTAATCATTGTGCTGCAGACCCAGTACTAAAGTTCTCACAAATCTAATAGATTATAGAGACGACTGGATTTTGTCTTGGAAACTGCTCAAGAATGCCAATATCAGAGGCTATAAAATTTTTTTGGAAGATTGTATAAGTCTTAAGCCAGGGAGCTCAGTTTGTGTTACCTGACACTTTGAGCTGGGCTAGGGGTGGAGAATGAACTACATAAATAACTGCTAAGGTGCTGATCTCCAAGGGGGCTTGCAGGCCTGGGTACCTTTGAGAAGAGTTTAGGATAACAGTTTCTTAGACTGCTTCTTGTGTTTTGAATTCCACTGGAGCCAGTTCTTTAGACTTTTAGAGCCAAACTGGTTGAAGTTCATTCAGGTTAAGTCTTGGGAGGAGGTGAGTTTTGTGGGTGAGAGATTCTGCTGGTTTTGCTTCTCTTAATCATCTTTAATTGTCCCTCTGTTTTGTGTGTGTGTGTGTACGTGTGTGTGTGTGTGTGTGTGTGTGTGAGAGAGAGAGTGTGTGTTGGGGACAGTGGGCTAGGGACGGGGTATTAGTGGCACAGCAAAGCCGGGAGTTCAGTAGGGAACTGGTCCATGGTGAGATTAGGCTGAGGAAGTTAACTTTCCTGGACTCCTTGAAGAGCGTGTAAACTCGGTGGAAATGCCCCCTTGCTGGCTGCGACACCCAGGACTGGGGTGATGTGTTCTCAGCATTGCATCTGTACGTTTTGAGGCTTAATATCAAAGTATTAGAATCTAGGAGGAAAAGGGAAAGGCTTATATGGGCAAAGCCCTGCAAAACTAGCTATAAATGTGATAAATGGCTTTTCTTTTTAACCGAGGTAGTTGTAGACTCACAAGAAGTTGAAAAATAATACAGAGTGGTCCTATGTACCCATCACCCAGTGGTGACATCTTGCTTAACTATAGTGCATTATCAAAACTAGGAAATTGGTAGTGGCACAGTGCACTTAACAAAACTACAGATCATACTGGGATTTCACCAGTTTTTACGTGTACTTGTTTTTTGTTGTTATTGTTGTTGGGAGTTAGTGTATATAATTTGATCAGTGTTTCTTTTTTTTTTATATGTTTTATTTAACCTAATACAACCAAAGTATCAATATTATTTCAACATGTAAGCAATATAGAAACTATTAATGAGGTATTTTACCATCTTTTTTTTTTTGTACTGAATC
>RJWK010050924.1:0-16112 GCA_004363435.1 Platanista minor | reverse complement strand
CTTCCCTGGTGGCACAGTGGTTAAGAATCCACCTGCCAATGCAGGGGACATGGGCTCGAGCCCTGGTCCAGGAAGATCCCACATGCCGCGGAGCAACTAAGCCCGTACGCCACAACTACTGAGCCCACGTGCCACACCTACTGAAGCCCACGCCTAGAGCCCGTGCTCCGCAACAAGACAAGCCACTGCAATGAGAAGCCCGCGCACCGCAATGAAGAGTAGCCCCCGCTCACCGCAACTAGAGAAAGCCTGCGTGCAGCAATGAGGACCCAACGCAGCCAAAAATAAATTTATATAAAAAAAGAAACTGGGCAAACTATTTACAATATACAATAGAGACAGCGTAACAGTCACCCTGCAAGCATGCTTTTTTAGAGAAAATTTTTGACATCCCGCCCTACCCTAAGAAAAGCTCCCTGTATTTAAAGGTCTCACAGCATCATACGCCCCTCCTCGTAACCTCTCCTTCACCACGTCTACTTCTGTGCGGTTCCTTGCCTGAGTTCTGGGAGCAAGAAATAAGTTGTTCACTATTGCTCCTCAGTCTCTAAGGAAAGACTGATTGGCATATAAAGGACAAATATTTCTTAAATGAAGGAATCAACAATCAGTAACTAAAGCACGGCTACAGATCAACAAAATAAAAACCCCATCAGAACTATTAAACACATCTCAATGGCCAAAACATATAAAATATGTTCAATCTTGCTAATGAAAGAAATACAAATTGAGGCGCGGCATGGCGGCGCCAACGGCCGAGAGCGAAGCTGCCGCGGGGCCCGCCATGCACCGGCGGCCCTGACACGGGCGCCAGCGGCTCCAAAGCTCGGGGCCTGTGGCCCTTCGCCTCGGCGGCGGCGGCCCGGAGGCAGCTGTCGCTGAGCAAGCTTTGGTGCGACCGCAAGGCCGAGTCGTGCCCCCTTTCGTATTCACGCGCCGCAGCTCCATGTTCTATGACGAGGATGGGGATCTGGCTCACGAGTTCTATGAGGAGTCAATCGTCACCAAGAACGGGCAGAAGCGGGCCAAGCTGAGGCGGGTACATAAGAACCTGATTCCTCAGGGCATCGTGAAGCTGGATCCCTCCCGCATCCACGTGGATTTCCCTGTGATCCTCTATGAGGTGTGAGCCTGGAGTGGGGGGGCAGGCCTAAACACCCCCTGCCCCAGCAAGAAACCCCCAGGCTCAAGGTGTGGCTTCCAGTGAGGAACCTAGGCTGGGGCCACAACCGTGAATAAACTGCACTGGCCCGGAACCTTCAACCGTGAGCAGGGCAGTCCTACAACGCTGGCTGGGTGTTGGTTTGTGTGTGGACACGAGGTGGCTGGTGGCCGGCAAGGGCTGATGGCAGAGTTACCAGTCCACCTTTCCCAGCAATCCCCACGAGGAGCGTGGCAGGGCACGTGCTGGTGACGAGTGCCTGGTTCCTGCGCCCCCGCCTGGGGCCCAGCCCTGCTGGAGGCTACAGCACCTCACAAGTAAGGTCTGCCTTTCCCAGCACCAGGCCTGTGGGAGCTGTGGGCACAAGGGGGAGCTGCCTTTACCCTCTCGTTGGAGCATTTCGGCCGTTTGCTACCTCGATTCCTCCTGTGTTGGACAGAAGCTGGCGGCAGAACAAGCCTGATTCCTCCTGCCTACCTGCCCATCTGCTCCCACCCCCAGATGGATGGACAGTTTGCTGGCTGTTAATAGGTGTGGGAGGTTTCTCCCTCTACCCCGGGCTGGGCTGATCCCTCCCCACTGCAACTAGTTGTTGACCCCCACCCCAATTGAGAGGGCATAGGATTGGGATCAGGAAGGGCTCTGGATGCCTGTGCCTACGGGGTGTTGTCACATCCCACCTACGGTGTCTACTCCCCCTTGCCCTTACACATCCACCACCCTGTGGTAAGGGACAGCACCCTAGGGCTGGTGCCAGTAGCTCTGAGGAGCCCATCACCCCTTCCCCTACAGTATACCCATCCCTTCAGGATCAGTAAGAGAAAATTACTGGAGCCCTGGGTAGGGACAGAAAGGAGAGAACAATCATAAAGGAATACTTGAAATGTGAAAGCTTGTAAATAGTCCAGTCCATGATGTTGGGGCAGAGTCTGATTTCTACATAAAAATGACTTTTTTTTTTTTTTTTTTTTTTAAATTCCTTACTGTGCAAACTCTGTTCTTTAAGCATGTGAGAAATGGCTTGGGGAGGGTAGCCCTCAATCTAGGAAGGCTGTTGTGTTATTTGTTCAATAAAATTATTTGTAGACCCTGGAAGAAAAAAAAAAAAGAAATACAAATTAAAACAAGAATCTTTGTTGCCCATCAGACTGGCAAGGATTTGAATAATCATGCTCAATATTTGCCCCGTCACTTGCTCTTTCACCCTGTGGGTTCTTTCATCTTCGTGGGCCGTGGCAGCAGTGTTGATGAGGGTGATGGACTGGAGTCATCACACCCTGCTGTGGAAAAGCAGCTATACGATCATCCAGGAAAACTGCCTGAGAGTATGTAGATAAGCCTCTAAAATAAGCCCTCTAACCCAATCATCCTTTCTCTTGGATTGTAGCTAGGAAAACAGACAAAGTGAACAAGATGTAAGTAATCCATAGAATTATAACAGAAAGTATTTAGGAACAATTAAATTTTCATCAGTAGATAACTGGTTAAATAGTGTTCAATAAGATGGATACTATTTGGCCACTAAAATTAAAGATGTATACATCAAACAAAAAAGATGACTGACGATGACTTTCATAAAGTAAAACAGGCCACAAAAGTATTTTAAAAGTCTGCTTCCTGGGCTTCCCTGGTGGCGCAGTAGTTGAGAGTCCGCCTGCCAATGCAGGGGACGCAGGTTCGTGCCCCGGTCCGGGAAGATCCCACATGCTGCGGAGCAGTTGGGCCCGTGAGCCATGGCCGCTGAGCCTGTGCGTCCGGAGCCTGTGCTAAGCAACGGGAGAGGCCACAACAGTGAGGCCCGCACACTATGGAAAAAAAAAAAAAAAAAAGTCTGCTTCCTTTTTTTAAAAAAAAATATACACACAAAAGACTTATGATTCTTTGTGCCAAGATTATGGGGGATTTTCAACTTTTTTTAAAAAATATGTACTTTTGTGATTGTCAGATTTTTATTTAAGGACCGTTAACTATCTTAGATGAAGACAAAGAAAACTATTTCCAGCTTAAATAAAATTCTAGGGGATTTTCCTCGTGGTCCAGCGGTAAAGAATCTGCCTTCCAATGTAGGGAACGCTGGTTCGATCCCTGGTCGGAGAACTACATGCCACGAGGCAACTTAGCCCACGTGCTGCAACTACTGAGCTCATGCACCTCAATGAGAGAGCTGTGTGCCACAAACTACAGATCCCACGCACCCTGGAGCTCACGCGCCCCAACTAGAGAGAGAAAATCCACATGCCACAACTAGAGAGAAGCCCACGCGCCACAACGAAAAGCCTGCACCGCCATGTCTCAACGAAGATCCCGAGTGCTGCAACGAAGACCCGACGCAGACCAAAAAAACAAAAATTCGAGTGGCAGTTAAAGCTTCTCGGTCCTCATGTAACCCTCACTTCCTCCCCCAGTCAGGGCAGACACGGCTCCTCAGTCAGGGTCACAGGTGGCTGGTACCCCCCAGGTGTACATCATCTCTGCTCCGTGTTTCTCAACCACCCTTTAAAAAGTTCTGTGCGGCGTTTGCCACACTGAAATGTAATTCTTTTGATACACATTTGTCTCCCCAACAAAGCCTGAGAACCCTGAGGATCTTTCCCATTTATCATTAAACACACAGACTTACACAAGTGCCCCCAAACACGCATCCTATAATGAAAAGATCCACTACAAAATGTATGTTTCAAAAAAATACAGATTTGTAAATGGCATATTTTCATAAGGCTGAATAGGTAACGAGGAATAGGAGATGATGTTGTTGGGATATTCACAGATTTACCAGTGTAAACAAGGTTTTGTTTAACACAAAAAAAGCTTGCCTCCTCAGAGTATACGCTGGTTGTCCAGGTAGTAGAAAAAGGTAATCATAAAAATGAGGATTCAACTAACATAAGCAAAAAGCAGCATTTTAAAAACTGTATAGTAGTTTTATTGGGTCATTTCTATGGTTGCCTAAAATTCGACATTTATATAAAACAGTAAGTTGCTGGAAGTTCTATCACAATTATAAAGTATATTTTCTAAATTTAATGCTGGTATCCATGAATGTAGTGCTATACATAAAGAAAAGATACACACATAGGCACTGTCATACATGGCTTCATGGATGTACGCGAGCACGCACGCACGCAGACACACACACACACACACACACACACACACACACACACACGTTTCTACTTCCACAGTACTGCTACCTACTTGATTTACAAGTTCAGGAATGCCAAGAGCTCTGTCAATTTCTTCCAGGCCTGTGGCATCTGTGTTGCTCAAGAGTGTGTGCAGCTGGTCCAACAATGCTCTTTCATCATTCTGGCCTTCAAGGTTAGAAGGTGGCCCAAGGAGATCATCCAGGGAATTCCTAAGAAGTGGCCTAAAAAGAGACTTAGATTCAATTTCAATGGTGCTTTTCCTCTTAAAAAAAAAAAAAAAGATCAAAGTAACCCCACACAGTATTTTTAATATGCAATAACTCAAATAATACAAGTGTAAATAATAAACTAACAGAGTAGCAGAAAAGAACGGCATCAATTTAAGACCCACAATTTTAAACCTCACCAGGTCATCTTCGACCACCATATGATATCTAGATTACAACTCCCAATTCCACCACCAAAATGTAATTGCTAGATCCCTTGACATTTACAGGATAGCAGAGATTTGAGGGATGAAGAGGGTGGTGTTTTCAAGACCCCACAAGAACAGAAGTGGTAGTAGTTAGGATATTGCAGGCTGGAGAAATCAACAAAAGAATGGGAAAAAAAGGTAGAAATGCTGAACTGAGCCCAGGGTTCTACCAAAATAACTTTGTTTCATACACGGCCCACAGAGCTCATGTATCGACAAGTATAATACAAATCCCATACAAGAATAACACAAACCCCACAGCAATGCCACAGTTCTCCAACACATTACAGGGGCATGGAGCTAGACATTTATCCAGTCTCAAGAAAAATTCTGTGATGAAACTATTTGTTCTCTACTGGGTAGAGAAGCACTCAAGTTAATAAGCTCATGTAGTTATACTTCTGTCTACTCAACAGATCAATTCATTTTTCTTTGCTTAATTTATTGTAGAACTCAAGTCAGAGCTGACAGTGACAGGTAGCCTCTTTCATGCCAGTGAGTTACTGACCAAACTTAAAAAATGAAATAGACATAATCCACAATCTTCCTTTCACAAAAAGCGTGCTATATTTCACTTTCACCTTCATCCCTGAAACGTTTTAAATAATTTTAGAAAAGAATTATCCAGTCCTAAAAAATGAACTTTCCAGAAAACTGAGGCTCACCCTCTGCACACCATTTATCTTGTCAAACTAGGGCTAATTTATCCCTCTCCTCATGGAGGAGGATTGTTACATTATGAGACAATCATGGCACATGGAGGCTCCCAGGTGTGACCATTCAACAGTCCCGATCGCTGAGAGATACAGTCCTGTCTCCTCCCTCTCCCATGAACGCGTGCTGTCTCAGACTCAGCCTTGCCTTTACACACAGATGGCAATGAGTACCTCAATGACAGAGAGTTTTTCTCACTCTCTTTCAGGTTTGTTCCTGTGCTCTCACCCTTTTCTAGATAATCCAATGCTTACATTTTCCACAGGGTCACTTAATAAAGCCCCACCTATTTTGAGTCCCATGAGGGCCTTGTTCCATGGACAGCATGCCATCTGGCCAGGAACCAGGTTGGTTCGATGGTGCTGCTTGGCCATAAGGACTGACCCCCATCCCCATGGGAATCTCACCAGGCCCTGGGGGAACAAAAAGAAAGGATAAATTTTCAAATAAGCCAAAGGCAAAAGTTAGCCTAAAGCATCTAATTTTTTTTTTCTCACGAAGGGAATGCTTACGCATCTGAAGCATCTGCTGCTGTTGCTGCTGCTGATGATGATGCTGCTGCAACATTGGTCTCACACCTGGGATGCTACTGGGCCGAAGAGGCATGGCGGGCATTGAGCCACCCATGGCAGGCCTGGGTAAAGAAGCATTAAAATCCGTTCCTGGTCTCCCCATGGAGTTGGAATTCATAGGTTCCATTCGGCTGGCCTTTGAGTGTGGTAAGCCCCAGTCTCCCGAGGAAGGAGTCTGACTCACAGTCACATTTCTGTTTGGTCCACCTAAAACAGAAATTAGGTATTTTCCATATTAGAATGAAATTCTTCTTATATCATACAGGTACAGTCATTAGACACATAAGCCTTGACAAAAAAATGCTTTGTCATTCTAAAAATAGGGCTGGCCAACTATTAAGACATTTCTGATGGGCCACCACAGGCATACCTTCACTGTATTGTGCTTCAGAGACACTGCACTTTTTACAAATTGAAGGTTTGTGGCAACCCTATGTTGTCGGATGATAGTTAGCATATTTTAGCAATAAAGTGTTTTTAAATTAAGGTACGTACATTTGTTTTTAGACATAATGCTATTGCACACTTAATATAGTATAGTGTAAACCTACCTTTTATATGCGCTGGGAAACCAAAAAATTAACATGACTCGCTTTATTGTGATATTTACTTTATTGCGGTGGTCTGAAACAGAACCTTCAATACTACTGAGGTATGCCTGTATTGCTATGTATTCATTACAGATTAGAAAATATCTTGCGAGACTTCCCTGGGGCACAGGTTCAATCCCTGGTAGGAGAACTAGGATCCCACATGCCCCACAGCGCGGCCAAAGAAAGAAAAAAAGAAGAAAATGTCTTGGACTGAAAGTCTCCTTGAGAGTTTAAATCACCAAGACACAGAATAAATGAAGAATACTCATGAAAGAAACATGCTACTGTTATTCAAAATCCTGTTAATTAATTCCAATTAAGTATTTTATGATTTTTTTTTTTTTTTTTGGCAGTACGTGGGCCTCTCACTGCTGTGGCCTCTCCTGTTGCAGAGCACAGGCTCCAGACGTGCAGGCCCAGCGGCCATGGCTCACGGGCCCAGCCGCTCCAGGGCATGTGGGATCTTCCCGGACCGGGGCACAAACCCGCGTCCCCTGCATCGGCAGGTGGACCCCTCAACCACTGTGCCACCAGGGAAGCCCAATTAAGTATTTTAAATTTGCTTTTCCCAAAAGAAATTTTTAATCATTAATATTCATCAGAAATAACACATCAGGGACTTCCCTGGTGGCGCAGTGGTTGGGAATCCTCCTGCCAATGCAGGGGACACGGGTTCGAGCCCTGGTCTGGGAAGATCCCACATGCCACGGAGCAACTAAGCCCATGCACCACAACTACTAAGCCTGCCCTCTAGAGCCCGGGAGCCACAACTACTGAGTCCATGTGCCACAACTACTGAAGCCCATGCGCCTAGAGCCCGTACTCCGCAACAAGAGAAGCCACAGCAATAAGAAGCCCGTGCGCCGCAAAGAAGAGTAGCCCCCACTCGCTGCAACCAGAGAAAGCCCACGCACAGCAATGAAGACCCAAGGCAGCCAAAAATAAATAAATAAAATTTAAAATAAAATTAAAAAAAAAAAAGAAATAACATACCCATGTTTGAGCCATAATTTTCCTGACTATCCATCATTCTTGGATTGCCACCCAACATGGGTTGCTTTGGTACCATGGGGAAAGCACCAATATTCTTTACTGGGGGGGTTGAGCCAATGGAAACAGGGCTGTCTAGAGACACTGCTCGGTTATATGGAGGACGAACAGACTGCAGAGACTGTGGACTCCTCAAACCTGTTAAAAAACATAAAAGCACAATACATAAATATTCTCTGATGATTAGTACATAAATAATCAAGTACAAGACATAAATACCACCCACCCAAGAATGTCTTTCTTACCAAAATAAACAGTCTTCCTTTACAAAATAAATAACTAAGCCCCCCAAAAAAGAAAAAAAAAAAAAAGCCTTGTATTCCTAATAAAGTAAAAAACAAGAGTCTCGGTGTTGGCTGAAGTATTAGGCACTGTTCTCTAGCCTGATATGGTCATTCATATTCTGCTTCGCTTAATAGTAAAAATTTTACCAATGTTTCAAACTCCTGGAAGTTCTTTAACATGCACACTTAAAGTTTAAAATTCTACAACTAAATGTAACCAGATAAGTTGCCTTCTAATCAAGCAAAGAATAAAACAAAATTTCCTCCTAACCTTTTTCTTTCTGTTTTTTCTAACCTATTTGATTGATCTAACTTTCCATTTCAGTTTCGGAAATAGTGCCACTAAAAATGAATAACCACCTTTCCAGATAATTGTGGATTATTCTTTTCCAATTGATACATATAATATATCCTTGTTAAACTGATGAATCAAGAAACACTCAACTATAGGAGAGAGGCTGGGTAAGAACCAGCACACACCAAAGTAAGTTAGTGTCAAAGGACAGGTTTTGATTTGCTTTTTAATCCAATTCTCTGTGCCTAAGACAAATAAAGGTACTAGTAGGAACAGAGTACCTACTACTCACCTGCAGCAACCAGAGAAGAACATTTTCCTATAAGCCCTGTGATTACTGGCATCATATGAGTTAGAAATGGGAAACTTCCCAAAAAGCTTTTAAAATCACCTACATTATAAATTAGTAAAAGAAACTAAGGTGGAGTACACATTTTAAAGTTGGATCCTAGTTTTAATTAAGAGTACATACAGGTGTGCAGAAAAGTTCAAAGGCAGCAAGAATAAAATCTAGTTCTTTCTTACCCAGAGAATTAGTTCCTTGAAACATTTGTTGCTTCGTTACCAGATTACTACCATTTGTGGATATGGAATTATTGTAGAAGTCAGAATTAGTCAGATCACCAAGAATAGCATCTAGATTATCCAAGTCTCCAGATCCCTGAAAATAATTTTTTTAATTAACCTGTGTACATTACTAGATACATAGGTATAAAACATACTCATCAAAGGAAAAGAGATGAAATGGGAACAAGTAAAACACAATAGTTACCTGAAATGGTAACACCCAACTTAGAGGCTAGCTAGCTGATTATGACCCCTATCCCTACACTACCTCCTTAAAAGTAAAAACAGCTGAAAATACTGAGATAAATCCGTGGGTTTGGAGGTGCTTTCAAAGGGGCATTTTTTTAATTTACCCTATATGTTTAATTCTCAAACTGCAGAATATTTTCCAGCAAACATTAGTCAGAATCATGAGCTAACAGAGATGTCTGCCTCTACACATACTTCTGAAAACATGTATGATTAATAATAAATTTTTAAAAAAATTTTTTTAAATAATAATAAAAATAAGCTGATGTTCAACAAGATATTCATGACTATGCTTTAAAAAGGGCTTTTGGTCAATACATTTGGGAAACACTAAACAAAGTTTAAACAAACTTAAACACACATCCTAACAATAGGACTTCTCCAAGACTTTATTTAATTTTCTCAGGTGCATATTAACGTCTTCCAGAATAGTGTTCCTCAAGAGGAGTCCGGGAAATGCTTGTACAGCATGTGATCATGTATAGGAAACTTGATCTTGGGTAAAAATCAAAATTCTGTTGCCTAATACAAAAGGTTTTTCCCATTTCTACCATACACTTAATGACCCAATGTGCTCATTCCAATAATAAAAACTTCCATGAAAGATTTCAAATTGCCTACTAATGAGGTACAGTCACATTTGAAAGCATACATATCTAACTATTTCTACACTGCATCATAATACACTTTACTGATGCTCAGAAGAGCTACCAAAAAAGTGACAGCTCCAGATTAACTTCCATTAAATAAACCTAAAACAGAAGGTTAAGAATTTGTGTATAACACATTGTCTTTCTAACACAGAAATGCAAAGCTGAAATACAATGCCTAAGCTGGAATATACAGAAGACAAGTTACCTCTTCGTTTGTTTCTGTCTTAATTTTGGCGTCCTTCCCTTGACTTGAGCTCGGGATGGTGGAGCTGCTGCACTGGCTCACTTTGCTGTCTACACCGCCTTCCACTTTGGGCTGTAGTTCTTTGGAGAGCGTGTCACTAGGATCATCCCTGTCCAGCAGGTACCTAAGCAGAGCATTATTTTCCTTTCTCTTAGGGCTTAGTTGCTCCTGCTTGACGTTTCCTTCTACACAAGACGTACTGCTAGTGTCTTTCCCAGTGGCTTCGGCAGTAATCTTGGCTACCTCAGCCGGTGAATTCCCATTCTGCAGCAACTTGTGCAAAATCCGGTGCTTCTCTTGCAGCAGTGACCCATGCATATTGGATGTGGAGGACACTCCTCCAGACGTCGAAGAGGAGACCCCAGAGGGGCTGGTGACACTAATGGAAGAGTCTTTACAACTTGAATCCAGGGGCGAGTTGGTCAAGGAGGAATGACCTCGGTCCTCAGAAGAACAGGTAAGTAACTGTAGTAATTTTTTGTGACCTTTGCTTTCCAGAGGACCCCGCTGATTCTCTGGCCCTTCCACACTGCTCTCCTTACTTTCTTTGTCATTGAGGTGATCTCTGCTATTTGACTGACACATTGAACTCTCCACTGGATTCTGGTCGCAATACAAGCCTAGGGGACTCTTGGAATCTTGACTGTTCACTTTACTTGGTTGACTTACATTCATATTGGGAGAGTTATCCAATTTGGGACCTGGTGAAGACAGAGTAGATAAAAGAGAAGTCCCTACTCCCTCACTGATAGCTTGAAGGGCACTGAGAGAGCTGCTAGAAAAGCTGTGACTCCCAGTACTGCCAGAAGATCCCATGGGAGAGTGCACACCTGGATTTGGAGAAAAGTCAGGAAAAGAATTAGACTATCAGACGCTATAACAAAACACTACTTAACACGTAAAAGTTCCTGTTTTGAAATGAATTTAACTTTACAAGAATTACAGTGGTATGGAAAGAAAAGAATTACTGAAAAAGAAAAAAATAAAGAAAAGGAAATGTAACACAAATACCTGCAACAGGAGAAAACTGATGTGAGGCCATCTTTGGACTCCCACGATTACGAGGAGAAATCATAATATTCTGCTGGCTGGAGCCAAGACCAGGACTCCCATGTGGAGGGCTACTCATGTTGAGACCATAGTTGTTGTTCTGGTAGGAAGATGGTGACTGCATGCCTGGCCCAGGGTTCATTGAAGCTATGCTACCAGAAGGTCCATACCTGGCTCCACTCATCTGCCCCGTGGTGCTGGGCTCAGCCAAGCCATAGGTCCTGCTGCTCAGCATCTGCAAGCCGGGGTTTGGCGACATGTTCATGCTGCCTACCGAACTGTTGCATCCAGCTGCTGGAGGTCTAATGCCTTGTCCAACAGGATTCGGGTTTGGTCTATACCCATTCTGTTCCCTGCAAAGAAACAGAACAATGTTTTACTAAAAAATTACAGGCATGTGTTAAAAGCCTGAATCAGATTTTTTTTTTTTTTAAGGATGAAGTAAGTGTCCCAGAAACTTAACTTCTTAGGCACCATTCTAATGCCTAGTGACAATAACAATCTAGACACTGTTAAGTTATTAATCTAATAACATACTCTTAATAAGCCACAGAATCTAATTGAGTGACACCATCAGAGCACCACAAAGGGCCCAAAGCCATGTTAGCTGGAATCTCAGTGGGGCTTTACAAGAGTTCCCATATACCAAGGGGTTAACCTGGAGGTGCCTGCACATTACTCAAGATAATTAATGGGTGAATATCCTGCTCCTTCATGTGCTGCTCATTTACCATTAGCAACAGCAACAGTAACTATTTCTTCTTCAAATCTACCTTCAAATTTTAAATTCAATTCCTAAAAGCAATGTAATATATCATTAGAAATGAAAAGTAACAGAGGTAGTCAGATTTTATGTATTCTTTTATCCACTAGCCTTCCCATCCTCCAGCTTTCCCAGGAATTAATTACTTAATGAACAAATCCTCATTTACACATAAAAATATAACCTTAAAGAAACCATACTTCAGGAATCTAAGTGCACTTCAGCAAACCCAACCGCTGCCTGCTTTTCTTCTTAATTTTTCTCCCTTTTTACACTAATAATAAAGCGTCTCGAGGACACTGCTGCATTTAATGAGAATACAAAGTAATCTATCATTACCTCTGAAGAAAGTGGGTTGAGACAAAACCGTGACGATCATTTGTTACAGGATTTCGGAAGAGTTTGCTCTTCGTTTGTGCAGTCACTATAGTGCCATCAGCCAAAGAGAATCGATACACTGGGGTTTCTGCATGGCCATGGATATAAGCTTTTGGAGAAAATATCCCATTACTAGTAACTACAACTGGCAAAACAAATGCATACAGGAGATAACAGAAAGGAAACATACAAGTCCAACATTTTCAAAATCCAGTGAAAGACTGGACCCCACCAAAATTAGGCTAACATAAGAATGCTCAGGAATCATTTTCCTACCCCACACAGACAAAAACAACTATGGTCATGTATATACTTATTGCTCTATAGCACGTCGAACACAATGACAAACAAGATCCAGAAGTATCCTCCAAATTCTTTACCTTCTTGATAGTGACGTTTCTGGGACCATGACTGCCCATCATTAAGACTAAAAAATCTCTGGATACACCTTCGGATTATATCTTCAAAACCAGGCCTCATAGAAGATCTCAGCGAATTTGTATCTATGTTGACAACTTTTCCTATTAAACAGAAAATTGCCACTATGTTTAATTTCATCATTGTGCATTATCAACTGCACTGACTTTAATTCTTTACTCTCATGGGCAAAAAAGGGCAGACCAAAACTGAAATTCATGTTGATGTCAAGAATTACTCCCAGTAATTCCCATTAAATTACCCGTATTTTTGAAATGCAGCTTCTTTATGAAAAATGGATTTGAAGTTACAGAAAATACTGGCTTCTGATTTGAAATGCTATCTGGAGAGAAAGCCAGGTGCGTCTACATTTTTGTGTGTGTTTATTTGAGGGATTTTAAGTGTCAAATACACCCAACTTAAATGCCCAGAGTTTTGTTGAATCTCTCCAAGGGTTGTATAAGAAACATAAGGGACTTCCCTGGTGACACAGTGGTTAAGAATCCACCTGCCGGGCTTCCCTGGTGGCACAGTGGTTGAGAGTCCGCCTGCCGATGCAGGGGATGCGGGTTCGTGCCCAGGTCTGGGAGAATCCTGCATGCCGCGGAGCGGCTGGGCCCGTGAGCCATGGCCGCTGAGCCTGAGTGTCCAGAGCCTGTGCTCCGCGGCGGGAGAGGCCTCAGTGGTGAGAGGCCCGCGTATCGCAAAAAAAAAAAAAAAGAATCCACCTGCCAATGCAGGGGACACGGGTTCCAGTCCCGGTCCAGGAAAATCCCACATGCCGCAGAGCAACTAAGCCCACACGCCACAACTAGTGAGCCTGAGCTCTAAAGCCAGCGATCCACAACTACTGAGCCCACGTGCCACAACTACTGAAGCCTACGTGCCTAGAGCCCATGCTCCACAACAAGAGAAACCACTGCAATGAGAAGCCCACGCACCACAAGGAAGAATAGCCCCCGCTCGCCACAACTAGAGAAAGCCCCTGCACAGCAATGAAGACCCAACGCAGCCAAAAATAAATAAAATAAAAAATTAAATTAAATTTTTTAAAATAATAATAATATTATAAGAAACATAGGAAATAATCCATGCAAAGTATTCGTTACAGCGTAGGCACTTAAATGATAGTGCAAGGCTGGAGAAAGTTAACTTTTATAAAAATTTTCACAATGAACAAAACATACACACACACAGTTTTTACCTGAAAGATCATGTCTAGTAATAAAGCTCTCAGGATTTGATGGAAATGCTCTTTCTCCTGTGGTAATGCGGCGTGCCACACAGATCATACAGGATTGCAAATCTACAATAGAAAATTTAACCAGGTAAGGATTATACTTAACCTTTGGATGTGTCTATTCAATAGGCAAGTAAGAACATGGAATTCAGTAGGAAGAATTACAACAATGGAAATTACAAAACTACAAGTTTGGCTGCTATTGTCTGATAATCACCACAAGCATGTGGTGACTCTCACCTTCTCCTTCCTCCATCATAGCACGTGGCTGGGACAGGGCAAAGCACTGCATCGTTTCATATTTCTGGCGCATTTCAGGACTAGTGTTTATGTCTTCCAGAATGTCATGTGGTTTATTCATCAACATACGGCAATTAAAGGTATGGCTTTTTTGTCGCTGGGTCTCATTTGTCCAGGTAACTCCATTAACTTTAGAAAACAAATTGAAAGGAGTTTTTTAAAAGCTGGCAATTCAGTCCATGACTATCATCAAAAATTTAAGCTATAAATCAACTATACTCCAATTAAAAAAAAAAAAAAAAAGAATTTAAGCTATACGTATTTTCTCATTATACATCTTCCACAGTAATTTCTACAAAAACATTTCAAAGTGGCAATATATAAAACACTAGAATAATTTCAATTTCAAATTCAACAGGTATCTCACTTATATTTTGTAACTCACTGTATATATCTTAGACCCATGAAATGTATACCAAACTCTAAATTCATATTTGAAAATTTTGCTATCTACCACTTGCCCTGTTCTACATAAATCATCACTTGGCTTTCTAAAAAGTATATTCAATTTTCTAAGAAATGATCAAGAAAAAGAAATTTTGTTAACTTACTTCCCTGGTGGTCTTCCCTGGTGGTCCAGGGCTAAGATTCCGTGCTCCCAATGCAGGGGACCCAGGTTCGATCCTGGTCAGTGAACTAGATCCCACATGCCACAACTAAAGATCCCCCGTGCCACAACGAAGATCCCGCATGTGGCAACAAAGATCCCGCGTACCGCGACTAAGATCCAGCACAGCCAAATAAATAAATAAATTTTTTTTTTTTAAAAAGGAAGATACACATTAAAAGCCTACCTGCAGATTTCGGTAAGTTTATAAGAAAATCCTTTCTGTCTTCTTCATGCAAGATATTGTAGACACTTGTGTTAACCAGGTCCTCTTGCTTATATTGCAGGTATTGGGTGACATTTTCTGACACAAATACAATGTTTCCTTCACGATTCACCACAAACAGGAAGCCATCCAATGCCTGAAGTAGGATATGTTAATATTGGCTATTATGGACTGAACTGTATCCCCTCCCCCACCAAAATTCATATGTTGAAGCCTTAAACCTCAATGTGACTGTATTTGGAGACAGGGCCTTTCAGGAGGTAATTAAGGTTAAATGAGGTCATAAGGGTAGCTCTAATCCAATAGGACTGGTGTTCTTATGAGAAGAGAGACAGACACCAGAAATGCACACACACAGAGAAAAGGTCACATGAAGACACAAGGAGATGGCAGGCATCTACAAGCCAAGGAGAGAGGTAGGTCTCAGGAGAAACCAAGCCTGCCAACACCTTGATCTTGGACTTCCAGCCTCCAGAACTGTAAGAAATAAATTTCTGTCGTTTAAGCCACACAGTCTATGGTATTTTGTTATGGCAGCCTTAGCAGACTAAGACACCAGCCTTAGTATTAAACAGAATTTGAAAAAAAAACTGTTGATTTAACAACTATGAGCCATCATTTCTATTAACATTAGCGCCACCAATACAGGGTTGTATGAAAAAGACAATTTAAAAAGATGACAGTAAAGACAAAATCTGAATTAACATCTAATCTAATTTTTGAAGAATTACTTCTTCAAAGGAGTTTTTAAAAATATGAAAAATCATCCTTAGTGCTTCCCATTTTTCCATTTGTTATCAAGTCAAGCTACAGGAACTATACCACTCCTTAGAATTTACAAAGAGGAACTGAACTGATGAACTAAGAAGTAGCTGGAACAGTAAATACTTAGGCACCCAAGTAAATGTGTATGCACCCAACACAGGACCACCTCAATACATAAGGCAACTACTAACAGCCATAAAAGGGGAAATCGACAGTAACACATTCATAGTAGGGGACTTTAACACCCCACTTTCACCAATGGACAGATCATCCACAATGAAACTAAATAAGGAAACACAAGCTTTAAATGATACATTAAACAAGATGGACTTAATTGATATTTATAGGACATTCCATCCAAA
>RJWK010050923.1:0-16114 GCA_004363435.1 Platanista minor | reverse complement strand
TATATACACTACCAAATGTAAAATAGATAGCTAGTGGGAAGCAGCTGCATAGCACAGGGAGATCAGCTTGGTGCTTTGTGACCAGCTAAAGGGGTGGGATAGGGAGGGTGAGAGGGTGGGAGGGTGATGCAAGAGGAAGGAGATATGGGAATATATGTATATGAATAGCTGATTCACTTTGTTATGAAGCAGAAACTAACACACCATTGTAAAGCAATTATACTCCAATAAAGATGTTAGGAAAAAAAAACGAATACATACTATATTATTTCCATTCCTATGAAATTCTAGAACAGGAAAACTAATGTATAGTAGTAGAAAGTAGATCAGTGGTTGCCTAGGGCAAGAAGTATAGAGCGCATATTCCCTGTAACTGTGTACCAGGGAACGTTGAGGAGTGATTAAGTGTTCTTTGTCTTAAGTATGGTAGCAGTTATATGGTGTGCACCTTTGCTCAGATTCATTGAATTGCCTAAGCCATTTGAGACCCAGAATAGCCAAGATAAGAAAGAAAAGCTCCTCAATGACAGACATTGGCTATCCCATTGTGGCTCTGTGGGTGCTCAGAACCAGATTTAATTTGATTTTAGAAAACAAAGCAATGAAATGTTTCAAGTGCCTGAATATTGTAAAACAAATGTCTGCTCCATACCATTGATTGTTACCATCTTTCCTGAACCAGCAAAGGACTAATCCAAAAGCAGGATATATATCCCACACAACCCTGTTATATTCTTCAGACCATGCACTTGTCTTGTAGCCAGGGCAACTAGCACCAAATGAGCACAACTCAGTGTTTTCTGTGGTTTTCCACACTCTCTGTTTCCTTCAGAATGAAAAGGGCTTTGTACATTTTAAATGGCATTATCACTCTCATGGTGTAAAAGTGCCATCCAGCTTCTCATGATATTACAGTAAAGCAGCTTCAACTCTTTCTTGTCAAAGGCATCTGTCAGTGTATACTCTGGTGGATGCTTCTATTTGGGGGCCTTATAATTTTTCTTGCCATTATTGAAAATGTGCACCCCTCCATCACAGCCTTCTCTGGTGTTTGGTAGATTCTGCCATGGAGACCACACTGGCAGCTTGAAACCTGATGTGTGCAATAATGTGTCAGTGTCCCACCTTGCTTGGCAATGAGAACTGACATGTTTAGGAGCTCAGATTCTCCAGAGCCAGAGCCTTTTGCTGAGAGTGGACAAATATATAGATGAAAAGAGCCCTCATCACTCCTATTCCTTATCTGTTTGATTGCATATTGTATTGTTTTGATTTACAACCCACTCTCAAATTCCTGGTTTGATAGTATCTATTATCTGTGGTTGTCACTTGCAAGAATTGAATTTTATTTTCTTTTGCTCTTACATACCTGGGGTGGATGAGAAATCACCTTCTCTGTGCTTTCATTTTCACAGACTATTCATAAAAATGTTGACAGGAAAGTCCCTCAAATGCACATATGTATTGTATATAACTAAGGGGTGGGAAACCCTGGAAGGAAAAATAATGAATAAACCTTGAGCACTGAAATAAAAGGAAAGAAGGAAAATATGCTGCCGTCACCTTTTTATAGTTAGAAGCAAAGAAAGGTTAGATAAAGGATTCAAAATGGGGTGTCGGGCTACCTGGGCCCCCTGCTACTTTCTAAGTAAATTAACATTTCAGAAATGAATATTTTTCATGTTTAAAGCAGTGATTGTAATTCCTACCCACAATTTTGTTTTGAAGATTAAATCAGAAAATGTGCAGTGCCCGGCATTTTGAAAGTACTATTTCAGCTTTACCCTGTTAGTAAACAGGTAGCACATCAAACTGAGTCACTGGGGAATGTCTAATCATCGGCCACATCACAAAGGTGAGGGTAAAAATATAGGGAGTTAGGAAGGGAGAGTATAGAATCCCAGGACTAACAAGTGGGGGGAGCCATTACCAGTCCCAGCCTCCAGCAGGTGAGTGGTGGTTACCAGTGCTGAGTTAGAATAGAGACTCCCCTAACTGGAGCTGGGGTGTAGTAGAAAGATCCAGTCAACTCATGGCAACCTGATAAACTAGCCCACCATATTCCACCCTTTTTCATCTTAACTTTTCTGAAAAGGGAAATCATATTTTATTTATCTTTAAAGCCAAAGAAATTCCTCCTAATCCACACCTAGGAAAAAGAAGTTATCTCCTCCCCTATTACTTAGTTTTTATTTGATTTATAGCACTGAGTATATTTCCCCCTGCATTGCTATATGACTGTCTAGTTCTAATCTTTTGGATATTAAATGATAGGGACTGTGTCTTTCTCATCCATGTATTCTCTTAAGTGTCTAACAAAATAAGTGCTCAATGAGTTGAATTGGAGACAAAAATTTGATTTACCCACTGGCCTTTAAATGATCTCATTGAGTGTTATGTCAAGACTGATGAAAAGATAAAGGTCACAGACAGAATAACTGGGGATTAAGTAGCAAAAATGAGGATTCATTCACCAGAGACGATGCAAAGCAAGCTATCTATTTTATTGAATACTATTTTTGTGTCAAGTACGCTTTTTCCAGTTTTCTGTGGGGTAAGACAAGTATATTGGCAATCCATTCATCTATTTTTTTATTTTCACTAATATTTATTTATATGATCAAGATAGAGAGCAGGAGATAGAGTACTGTCTAGTGTGGATCAAGTGTGATATGGGTTTTATTTCACCTGACGAAGACCAGAGGTAAAGAAAGAGTGCAGTGACCTCACATAAGAGGGGCACCTGACCCAAACTAGAAGGGCATGACAATTAAGGCCAAAAAATTAACACTTCTTGTGGAGGATAGCTTTCTCTGAGTATCCATGATTAACAACTGAGGAAGAAAACCAACAGCATTTGTCATGGAGACAAACCAACCACAATCCCTATTAACTTAACACAGAAAAAGGGCAAAAGGAAGAAGCTTCCAGTGGTAATTCATGCATAAGCAAAGAAAGAAGCGTGACTGACAGAAAAACAGACAAACATATTAACAAACAGCAACAACAAAACCTTCCAGATGTAGAGTGAAATTTCCTGAGTAGGAAAAGGAACACGTCCAGAGCGCTCAGATGAGAATATTCTAGTGTGCAGGAGGCCTAAGTCTTGAAGTGCTGAGCAGGTGAGATAGGCAGCTAATTCATTTCTGATGTCTGAGTCACTTTTAAGGACTAGAGACCCAGGTGAAGAGTTTCTTTAATACAAGTTGTATCAGGAGAGGGTCTCATAAACAAGATTTATATACAAATCAGGTTTTGACTGTAATTTAGACATCATGCTTAGAAACAACTAACTTGAATCTAGAGGGAGTCCTCACTCTGAGGAAAATAACTCCCTTATCTCTGGGGTGAAAACGCTTTGTTAATAAGTATTTTAAGGGCTGGAGTTTCCCATTTACTGGTCAGCAGAATGAAGTTAATTTCTCATCACTGAAGATGAATTCATTCAAGGGTAATGACAAACATCCCGGTTTCTGGCTTTCTTGAGAGAATCAAATGGAAAAGCTGGCTTTTGCGGGGGAGTGCTAATGTCAGTCATCCTTGGCTGCTGTGGAAGTGACAAACAGATCATTTAGCCTGATGCAGATCATGACCCCCGTGCCCTGAAATAGAGAGAACTTCTGAGAACAGCCGATTGAGCCTTCCTTCTGTGAGAAGCAGTGTTCCTGGAAAGAGAAATGGTGTGATAGCCAGGCAGACATGGGTTTGAATTGTGACTCTGACACATTCAATAGTTCTATAACCACAGAAAATAACTGGCTCTCCTCTAGGGCTGCTGGGAATATTAAACAAAGTTAAGATACTCATTTAGTCAACTTCTGTTTATTTAGTGCCTGCTATGCACCTGATATAGTTGGTGCTGGGGACACAGTGATGAACAACAGAAATGCTTTAAAACACCCTTATGGAGCTTTTATTTCAATTTCAATCAGATATCATGCAAGAAAGTAAATAATTATGATGGTGCCTAGAGCCATGAGCAAGGATGTGCTCAACAGTAACTACTTAGGGGTGGGAGGAGGGGCACCACTTTACCTAGTGGGAGCTTAGCTGTGAAGAAGCAAATCATGGAAAAGAGTGTGAGGGGAAGAATATTCTAAGCAAAAAAAAAAAAAAAAAAAGCAGTAATTCCAAAGATGCCCTGAGGAGAAAAGGGCTGTCTGCACTGAAGGAACTCAAAGGAAACCAGTGTGGCTAGAACATGGGGAGCATGGCAGAGAGTGGTGTAAGATGAGATTATTGCAGCAGACACTAATTGTCTCCCAAAGCTGGAAGCATTACATTTCCTGATTTCAAACTATATTATAAAGCTACAGTATTCAAAACAGTATGGTATTGGTATAAAAACAGCCATATAGACCAATGGAACAGAATAGAGAGCCCATAGACCCACACATACATGGGCAACTGATCTTTAATAAAGGTGCCAAGAACACACAATGGAGAAAGGACAGTTTCTTCAACAAATGGTGTTAGGAAAATAAGACCCCTATCTTTCACCATACACAAAAATCAACTCAAAATGGATTAAAGACTTAAACATAAGACATGAAAATGTGAAACTACTACAAGGAAATAGAGAAAAAGCTTCATGACATTGGTCTTGGCAATGATTTTATGGGTATGACATCAAAAACACAGATAACAAAAGTAAATATGGTCAAATGGGACTACATCAAGCTAGAAAGCTTCTGCACAGCAAAGGCAACAATCAGTAAAGTGAAATGGCACCTGACGGCATGTGAGAAAATATTTGCAAACCATATATCTCATAAGGAGTTAATTTCTAAAATATATAAAAAACTACAACTCAAAAAATAATGATCAACGGAAAAAAAATGGGCAAAAGACATGAATAGACATTTTTCAAAAGAAGACATACAAATGGCCTAGACATATACAGTGAAGTATATGAAAAAGTGCTCAACATCATTAATCATCAGAGAAGTGCAAATCAGAAACACAAGAGATATCACCTCTCACTGTTAGGATGGCAGTTACCACAATAACAAAAGATCAGTGTTGGCGAGAGTGTGGAAAAAAGGAAACACTTATACACTGTTGGAAGGAATGTGAGTTAGTACAGCCACTTTTAAAACAAGTATAGCGGTCCTCAAAAAATTAAAAATAGAACTACCAGTTGATCCAGCAATGCCACTCCTGGATATATATCCAAAAAAACTGAAATCAGGATCTTGAAGAGTTATCTGTACTCTCATGTTCATTGCAGCATTATTCACAATAGCCAAGACACGGAAACAACCTAAGTGTCTATCAACAGATGAATGGATAAAGAAAGTGTGGTGTATACATAGTGGGAATATTTTTTAGCCTTAAAAAAGAAGGAAATCCTATCATTTGTCACAACACGGATGAACTGGAAGACATTATGTTAAGTGAAACAAGCCAACACAGAAAAATGCCTACTACATGATCCCATTTGTATCTAAAATAGAAACTCATAGAAGCAAAGAATAGAATGGGGGCAGGAGGAGTTTGGAAATGGGGAGTTGTTTAAAGTTATACAAGATGGAAAATTCAAGAAATCTGCTGTCCTATAACATGGTGCCCATAGTTAACAATACAGTGTTGTGCACTTAAAAACTTGAAGGTAAATCTTATGTTAAGTGCTATTGTCTGACACACTCACACACACACACACACACACACACACACACACACACACAGACACAGACACAGACACAGACACACAGACACACAGACACACAGACACACACACACACACAAAAACCCCAGAAAAGCAAGAGGTCACAAGAAGTCTTTTGGAGGTGATAGATATGTTTATTACCTTGATTTTGGTAATGTTATCATGGGTGTATGCTTATGTCTGAACTCAGCAATATGTATATATTAAATATATGCAATTTTTTGTATATTTAAGTTTATGCCAATAAAGCTGTAAAAAAAAGAAAATAAAAAATTTAAAATTAAAAGTAAATAAAATAAACAATTACATTTAATAGCACATTTCAGGTTTTTAACAAAAGATTAGTACTATGATTACATTAATAATATATGTATATTTAATTCCAGTTTAGAAAAGAAAAAGTAAAATAAAAATCTTAGATCAGATTTTCACACTATTACAAGTATTTTTTTTCTCCAAACTGTTCTGCATTCTCCTTTCCAAAGCAAAATCTGAGAAAATTACCCAACATGTACATTGGGTCAACACTAGTGTATCATGCTACATTAGGTGCCAATGAGTAAACTGACACCATCTGGACCGAAACACATCTTTGCTTGCTGTCAAAAGAGCAAAGACAGCAGAAGTCATATTTAGTGAGCTGAAAACTTCTAAGTATCAATCCACAGAAGGCTTCTGAGGTTGAAAAAGCAGAATCCTAATAGTCACAAATAGCTGAGAGTCCTGGAATTGGCCAGGAAGCTTGATGGAAGACATGGACAGAGAACACATCTTGCAGTCTTAGGAGACATCACTTTCCTACCCTATAGGCAAGAAGTAGAAAAGCTGCATTTGTCCTCAAACCCTGGCACAGACAGCCTCCAAGTGGGATTTGTGAGACAAGGGGCAAAGTGGAGGCCTGAATCTCCCTAGTTATGATGGTGGGGCGGGGCGTCTAGATCTTGCTTTGGGATTACTGCCAAGCTGTAATGACTCCAGGCCCCAGTGGGCTTAATCCAGTGTGTAACAGCTTCTGTTTCCCCATCTTGGTCTGAAATGGTTTTAACCATGTTTTATTGAATTTGTAATAAATAAATAACCTCTTTGGTGTTTATTTTATACGTGAAGAGTGTTCCACTGTATCAGAAATATCTGAGTTCCAAGAAAGTAACTTCTCAGTCATCAGATTCATGTATCCCTCTGAGCAATTGGTCAAACACACATTAACTTCCCCATGAGACTCTCATGGCCTGTGCTCTAGCATGAACATTTTTGAGAGTGTCTGAGTTTTGTACAGTGGGCAGGTACATACACCAAATCATAGACAATTCTTAGAATCACAGAATGGAGAACACATTAGACATTGCTTCTCCAAGTAGCCCATATTAATTTTATTATTTTTTTTTAGCAATCAGTAAAAATTTACTAATTATATTACATATTTTTACACCATTAGGAGCACACTGTATGTTCAATGTCAAGTCATATTTTCACTTTCCTTAGTATTATAACATATGTTTTCCTGTGTAGTTTTTTAAATTGAAGTATAGTTAATTTACAATATTGTTAGTTTTAGGAGTACAACATAGTAATTCAATATTTTTATAGATTATACTTCATTCAAAGTTATTATAAAATTTTGACTATGTTCCCTGTGTTGTACAATCTATTCTTATAGCTTATTTACTTACTTATTCATTTATTTTATTGAAATATAATTGATATACAATATTATACATTAGAGGTGTACAATACAGTGATTCACATTTTTTAAAGGTTATACTCCATTTATAGTTATTATAAAATGTTGGCTCTATTTCCTGTGCTGTACAATATACTCTTGTAGCTTACTTTATTTTATTTATTTATTTATTTATTTATTTATTTATATTTATTTATTTTTGGCTATGTTGGGTCTTCGTTGCTGCATGCGGGCTTTCTCTAGCTGTGGTGAGTGGGGGGCTACTCTTCGTTGTGATGTGCGGACTTCTCATTGCGGTGGCTTTTCTTTTGTGGAGCACGGGCTCTAGATGCATGGGCTTCAGTATTTGTGACACACAGCCTCAGTAGTTGTGGCACACAGGCTTGGTTGTTCTGCTGCATGTGGGATCTCCCTTGGTTGTTCTGTGGACCAGGGATTGAACCCGTGTCCCCTGCATTGGCAGGTGGATTCTTAACCACTGCATCTCCAGGGAAGTTGCTGTAGCTTATTTTATACAGTACATGATAGTTTGTACCTCTTCAACCCCTACTCCTATGTTGCCCCTCCCCCTTCTTTCTCCCCACTGGTAACCACTAGTTTGTTCTCTATATCTGTGAGTCTTTTTCTGTTTTGTTATAGTCATTTATTTCATTTTTTTAGTTTCCACATATAAATGATAACAAAGTATTTGTCTTTCTCTGTCTGACTTATTTCACTAAGCATAATACCCTCCAGGTCCATCCATGTTGTTGCAAATGGCAAAATTTCATTCTTTTTTATAGCTGAGTAATATTCCATTGTATATATGTACCACATCTTCTTTATCCATTCATCTGTTGATGGACAATTAGGTTGCTTCCATATCTTGGCTATTGCAAATAATGTCAATATGAACTTTGGGGTGCATGTATCTTTTTGAATTAGTGTTTTCATTTTCTTTGGGTTTACACCCAGTTATGGAATTGTTGGATCATATTCCAAGTAGCCCATTTTTGAAAGTGGTAGGACTTAAAAATAATTTTAGTTATTGGTACCCACATTCCTCTCTCGTTTTACATTCAACATAGTAGAAAATTACAGGGTTTTGATGATCAGCTACCCCACTGACAATTATATTTTCTATCTTGTTTATAGCTCCTTCTGCAAATTTCTATACACTTGTATATATCAATATAGCCACAATAATGCTATATAGAAAACTTAGTAACTTGAAACAAGCATTACTATTTCTCACAAGTTTATGGATCATCTGGGACTTTCTCTCTGGGCTTGGCTGATGGTGGTTGGCCTCACCCTGAGTGTGCAGTTACCTGGTAGGTTGTCTGGGGACCTCTGATCTAGAATGACCTCTCTAACGTGATCAGTGCTTCACTGAGATAACCAGGTTGGCTGTTCTGCTCTGTGTGTCTCATCCTCTAAAAGACTAGCCTGGGGAAAGGAAGAAGAAAGAGAGCAGAAATCCACAAGACCTTTTAAGGCCTAAACTTGGAGGTAGCATTTCTACATTTCCAGGACATTCTATTGACTAAATCAAGTCATAAGGTCAATCCAGTTTCAAGGACTCGGGGAAGAGACTCCACCTCTTCACAGAAGAGTTGGAACAGATTCATTGCAAAGGGCATGGTTATCATAAACCATTGATAGGTGCTACAGTTGGTAATGTTATCCTTTTGCATACTGGAAATCTTTACAACCATCTTTTATTTAGAGATTGAAACATTTTAGCTCATTTTGAGTTTCAGAGTGACTTTTCAGAATGGGACTTAACAAATCCCTAAGGCTCACACTTTATTAGATCCCAGAGTGGGGCATCCTGATTGTGCTAAGCAAGATTCAGATGAAGCACAATAGATCAGACTGCCAGGGCCCTTAAGAGAGAGAACTTCTCAACCAAACCAACAGCTTCTAGCCTCCAAGTACTACTGTGCTTGAACAAGAGTACTCATAACAGTACAATCTGACCTAAAAGTTATCTGTAAGCTTAAGTACAAATCAGCATGATGGTGGGAAGGTTAGCAGGGAAGCCCCACAGGTAGATAAGGTAAAGCTGACCCTAACCTGAGTCTCACATCTAGAATAGGTATTCAGCACTTGAGCCAAGTCACTTTACCATCACACTCATGCCCAACTGAGCAGATTAAAACTTCAAACAAACCAATCTCTATGTGCCTCTCTATCTTGAAATTCCACAAGAAACACCCTTACTAGTGGCTCCTTTGCCTAGGAGCCTAAAGTGCTGCTCGGACCTACCCTGTCACCAAGAGGAAAGTCCTCGATTTGAAAGCTACAAGTCGGGAGTTGACAGGAGGGGAGGGTAACAACCACATGTAAAGAAGGCCACCATGCCTCTGTCTCTGTTCTCTGCTGACCCCAATAGCCTTGGGGCAAAGTTGTCTAGTGCTAACAAATGATAATTTTAAAAATCAACTCCCATATAGGAGCCTACATATTGATATTTGTACAGTAGGAAATATCACATGTGGTTTATATACTTATGAAATTGCAGTATCCGTAAGAAATTCACCAAAATCTTGCTTCCTGCTGACTTGCTAGTTGGTGGAGCTAAGCTTTTTGGAAATTTAAAAAGCAAAGTAATTTGCAAAATAGATAGCAAGGGCTTCTGTGTTATTCTCAAGTATAACTTTCAATTTACAGGTCTTTCATCTGTCCTCACTTTTTATCTGCCCTTATTCCTTTCAACGTTATTTGAACCATAGCATTTCCATCAGCATGAAGATTCTGAGGAATTGCCTGAAGGCTTCCCTAAGGAGTACAGAACCATCTATTCAGATATTTTAGAGTACTTTTAACTGTAGGACAATGGTCTCTGGACACCTGCCACATGTCGTATCAATTGGTAAAATCCAATCAGCTCAGGATTAACCTGAAATAATAATAATCATAGTACATAGTAATAGTAGTAGTAGTGGTGGTAGTAGTAGTAATAATAACAGTAGTAAGGGTAATAATAATAGTAATAGTAGTAATAACATTCACCACCATCTTAATCCCTTTATACACATTGTCTCACCAAATGCTTTTGACAAGCCGTAAGATAGCTCTTTTAAAAGCCGAAGAAACTGGCTCTGATTTTTCAAAGCCATACAGCTAACACATGGCAGAGGCAGGATTGAACCCAGGTTCATCTCACGCTCTTAACTCCTTCTCTGTGTTGTTCCTAGAGAGACGAAAATCATGCATTTTTGCATTTGCACAAGTGCTAGACTGACATACTGGACCAAGATTATTGGGGGCTTTACCTAAAGATGCTCAAGCTGTGGCTCATAGGGAACAGAAAGGACACAAGGGCAGGCCGAACACGGATTAAAGGAGAACCACACACCTGGCAGGAAGCCCCATAATGGAGCATAGATCACGCCTGGGCAGAAAGACACATTGGAGTGTGTGGAAACTTGAGCCAGGCTGACTCTGAGTGGAAAACATTCTCACAGCTACTAGGGCAAAGGAGCAGAACAGAGTGACAGGTGACATGCCACAGCAGCCATGGCTGCTTATTGGCAGTGTGGCGTAGGTAGGTCAGGTGCCACACTCTTCGCCTTGGACGCTATCAGCACTCAGATAATTGTAAGTCACAACACCCCCAAAGTGTCAACTTCTAATTGAGATCATGCATATTAGATATGCATTCATAGCTGTGATTGTTGTTCACTAAGCCAGGTGGCTGTGTAGAACAAAGCATAACCAACCCTTTTATTATTTTTCATTAAATACTTTTTGCATACTTTATGTTAGATTCAATATGTTTCCACCACTGGCTTCTGTCTTTGAAGACTATAGAATCTACTGGGGAGTTAGACACATAAACAACTACTGGGATCTATAAAGCATGTTAGAAGTATTGTAGTTGAATTTTTTAGAACCACGTTCTTGAGTTATGGTTGACATAACGAATAGCTGTACATATTTAATGGATATAACCTGGTGAGTTGGGAGATAAGTGTACACCCATGAAACTATCACCACCATTTATGTAGTAAAGCTATCTATAATCTCAAAAACTTTCTCCAAAGACTTGTAATAACAGGCCCATATTGATAAACTGGGAACCATATTTATTATTGCATAACACCAACCATAGCCAAATAGCATTTATTTATTCATTTATTCAGCCAATACATATTTCTCAAGCCTCTATTAAATGTCAGATACTATGTTCGTCCCTGGTGTATACTTACAGTCAACATAGGGTGGCAGGAAACAGATATTTTAAAAGTCTGTGTTTAATTATAGATGTGATTAGTGCTGCAAAGGAGAAGTTCAGGATGCTATGGGGATGTAGTGCGGGGGATCTATACCAGGCCTAATTGTGTGTCATTTAAATCAAGACTTGGATGAGAATTTAGCCCTTTTTTGTAAGAAAGAAGGTAGGAATCTTCCAGGCAAAGGAACAGAATATGCAAAGTCCCTGAAGGAGAAAGCTGGGATGAGTAGAGATATGGCTGGAGAGAGGGAAAGAGAAGAGGTGCCAGTCGAGGCCGAAGATATGGGTCATGGAAGACATTGGCAACCATAGTTTATTCTATGATTGACATAGGACTTTATTCTAAGGACACTTTATATACATTACCTCTACAGGTGGAAATCTGATCTTCCCTCTTTTATACCTTGGGAAGCTCAGCCTTAGAAAATTTCAGAGAGAACTTGGATTCACACCAAGGCAGTCTAGCTGTAGAGCCCAGCTGAATTGTTACCTGACACGGCCTCTAATGATTAGCTTTGTGTTTCAGAGGGGAGTCATTGGAAAGCGTGTTCCATTCATCAGTCATATCAGTGGGGTACATGAGTGAACAAGAGTAGACTAAGATTTCAAGAAGAAATCACTGGTCATCTATCTGCCTTGGGTACATACAGCTGCAGGAGGCCTTTTGACAAATGCAACCATCACTAGCACAAGTACTTTCTGCGCCTATTAGACATTTTACACTTAAGAGGCTCTGCAAAAATGGGAGGTAGAGTCCATATTTCAGTAACTTCCATTAAGCTGTCATATACCTTCCCTGCATTCCCTATCTTATCGCAGACCTTGGATTAATAAGATCTTTTTCACTCAGTAAGATTTTTCCCCTCTCAGCTGTGCAGCCATCCTGCATTCTACTCCTATCACAGTCTAATAATTTTAATGTGAGATGCACAAGGTCAAACCCAGATCTTGGGCCCTTGGGTGATCGTGAATCATTTAGCAACTGTACCCAATCTTTAATGAAGGCTAGAAAATATTGAAAGTTTTGAGCTTTTCTTTTCCCCAAAATGAATTGTGCAATAGAGCAGTGATAATCACTCTCACAGGCAAATGTGCCTTTTCCGAAATTCTAGGTAAAACTCTGTCCCACCCAATCCCTGAGTATAAGAAACAAGGGGAATATAATAGTAGAAAAAGCTAATCATTTAATTTTGTTTTGTGTATTTTTGTATACGGAAAGTCGACAGACTGTAGATGTAGAACTCTACAGATGTAAGTGTATTTTAATTTAGCACTTTAAACTGTTGAGAGTGACTGGTTTTCAAAGTTTATTTTTAAATAAGTAATATATTCACACAAACACAATTTCCCACCCATCTCACTGAAACATACGTATATATTTATATCCAAATACATATATGTATATACATATGTACATAAACAAAATTCTAGTTCCTCATTCTTTAAGTAGAAAAATTGAGGCATATTCAAGATCAGCTGGTTTCTTAGGACATTCAGTGTTCTCAGGATATTGCATGTGTGAGTTGCATTTATAATTCTATAGCTAATGAACCTTGATAATCTTTTGAGTATTATTCGACAGCTGAGAAAATTTTCTCTGAAGCTATGTGGTCATCATCATCACCATTATGATTAGTATAATTGCCATTCTCAAATGAGGCAAAATTCACTACTCCTCAGGGTAGTGGGTCCAAGAGACAGAATGCAAAAAAAAAAAAAAAAAAATAGCATCACTTGACTTTCTTCACTTCTAGTCTGCTCACTTCAGCCCCCATCTTGTCACCTCACCAAGAAATTTTGCTCCTTTGGTGACACATGAGGGAATTGAAGACCCCCTCTTGACCCTCAAGTCATTTTTCATGTTATTCATGTAGCCGTAATGAGCTGGGGCGGGGGGAGGGTTATAAAGTAAAGTTTTAGAGCATGTGTTTTGGAATGTCACAAACCTGGGTTTGCATCTTAGTTCTATTACATGTTAGGTTTGGGAAGGTCACTCATACAGTTTGGGCTGTTTCCCATCTGTAACGTGGAGGTTGTCATACATACTTCATGAAATTTGGTTGAGGGTCAAATAAGAAAATGTATTTAATTTCTTAGCCCAGTACCTGACACCTTGCCAGGCCCTATTAATGTCATTATTGATATTATATTGACCATATATCACTATTATGATTATCCTTTATAATGAGGAAAAGGTTGGACCCTATTCTCTCCTTCCAGCCGTCAATTCAGTATCTCCTGTCCCCTGTCCAAGACTTTTGAAGGAACATGCCAAGTTTGGGCTGTTATTGCTATTTTGATTATTTAATATTCACTGAGCACTGAGATGGTGCAGCATTTGTGGGGCACATGAGGAGGTAGGGGCAGCCTCTCCTGCTCTGAGTTGAGCTGGGAGCATGAAGCTGGCTGGTTGTGTGGTTGAGGGTAGCACAGCCAAAAAAGACCATCTGGACCAGTGCAGTCAGGGCTCTCAGGAAACCTGTAGGGGCTCTGACTAAGCCAAGTTATTTGGCTTCTAATCAACTTAACATTAACATTCCCCCAGCCCTCCTGTCTAAGATGCTAATTCCTCCTAAAGAGGTATGTGATATATAGACACGCACATCAATCAGGATGCTGATTTTTCTTCTGCCTCATCTCACTCCTGTCAGCTGGATTGATCCACTGGAAAATAGAGACTTTTCCTTTATAATTCAGCAAAACCCTAATTTGAATAAACACCACTGCCAAACTCTCACTTTAAGAGACGCGTTTGGCGGTTTATGGCTTTGTCACTCCAATAATACTTCTCCTGGAACAGATGCCAGATGCCTTTTCTTGTTAGGAAAGTGGTCAAGCTTTTTTGAACTAATCGTACCTTCTAGAACCACCCAGCCCTCGACTTCCAACACTTCTAAAAATTGTCAGAAGGCCAAGGGTGTCCTGAATTCCAACATAACAGTAGTACAGAAGCTGTCTCCTCTATCATGTTTATTAGTGATAAGATTCTATTCTAAGTCACAAAATGCATCCTGTAATTGCTTTCTTTACTTCATTACCTGCTTCAGCCAGGTAAATGGCATTCAGAGAAGTCTAATTGTGCCAACATGCTCACAAAAAGTTAAGCAGGACCTTCATATTAAAACCCTGTATTATAAAATTGACCTACAGTGCTGGGGCAGGGGCCGGGGGACTTGAGATGACTCTGCCTTATTTTCCATTGAATTACTTTTAGTTCCCCAGATACAGTGCCAGGCATATAAAGCTGCTCGGTCAATGTTTGCTGAAATGAGAACAACAGTTACTACCAGAAGAATTATTTCTCAGCCCCCATGGATTTGTACTTGCAGCCCCTCAGTCAAGTAGTCTTACAGGAAGATCTCAAAAAGCAATTCTCCACAACTCAGACAAGCAAAAAGTGTGTATGTGAGTGTGTGTGTTTTCGGTAGTTGAAGGTTGGGGAGGGGAGGCAGCTATACTCTTGTGGATACAGGTAAATCTATTGTATAATTTCTACAATAGAGTGCCATGCAGTAACCACTGCGGTTAGTAATAATAATAATATATGCTGATTATATGATGGTTTACAGTTCATAAAGTGCTTTCACCTATGCTATCCCATTTGGTCTCTGTAACAACTGAAGGGAGATTCTTATTCCCATTTTACTTGGGGGGAGACAGAACTCCAGAGTTAGCTGTGATTAATTTACAAGGACAGAACTGGCTCTGTTGACACCTGTCCTGTTACACTTCCTATCACCTATTCTCATCTGCTCCCTACACTGACTGCACTTCCTTAAGGGCTTGATCAGAGATCATGAGCTGCTCCTATGTTTCAGATGTTGATATATTCCATTATTATTCATTTGACAAGCTATCCCACGATTACTTAGATGCTAAGCACAATGACAGTTTCTAGGGGAGGATAAAAAGCTAAATAAAATAAAGATCACTGCTTTTGAGGGGCTCAAAAGCTAACTGGGAAAGTCAAAATTTAAATATTTAAATATTTATGTAAATAAATACTTTTTGTGGAATGTGATAAGTTCCTACAAAGTGTTGAATAAACAAGGAAGATGGAGGAACTAACTTCTGAAGGAGGAAGGCAGAGAAACTTCAGAGTCAATCTTTGGCAAGACTTTGGAGGATGAACAGGAGAGTTTTTGTTGTGGTGGTTTTTTCTTCCAGTTTTATTGATGTGTAATTGACATACCATATTTTATAAGTTTAAGGTGTATAACATAATGGTTTGATATATGTATATATGTTGCAAAATGATCACCACAATAAGTTTCATTAACATCAACATAGTCACATTTTCTTGTAATGAGAACATTTAAGATCTACTCTTTTAGCAGATTTCAAACATACAATACAGTATTGTTAACTAGAGTCACCCTGCTGTACATTACACCCCCAGAACTTATTTGTCTTATAACTGGAAATCTGTAGACTATGAGATTTTTGGGGAGGAGGAAAAGGGAAGAGAGGGCAGCTCAGGAAGGGAAATGAGCCAAAGCATAGAGCTGTGAACTGTGAAAGCCTGCTTGTGAACAGAGATCGG
>RJWK010050922.1:0-16114 GCA_004363435.1 Platanista minor | reverse complement strand
TCCCTAGTGGCGCAGTGGTTGAGAGTCCGCCTGCCGATGCAGGGGACGTGGGTTCGTGCCCCGGTCCGGGAAGATCCCACATGCCGCGGAGCGGCTGGGCCCGTGAGCCATGGCCGCTGAGCCTGTGCGTCCGGAGCCTGTGCTCCACAACTGGAGAGGCCACAACAGTGAGAGGCCCGCGTACCGCAAAAAAAAAAAACAAAAAAAACAAAAAAACCCTATAATATTTAGGTTTGAGAACTTCAGATAGACACAATATAAACATTTTTATAGTGCACAAAAATATACACCTGGGCTTCCCCGGTGGCGCAATGGTTGGGAGTCCGCCTGCCGATGCAGGGGACGCGCGGGTTTGGTCCCCGGTCTGGGAAGATCCCACGTGCCGCGGAGCAGCTGGACAAGTGAGCCATGGCCGCTGAGCCTGTGCGTCTGGAGCCTGTGCTCCGCAGCGGGAGAGGCCGCAACAGTGAGAGGCCCGCGTACCGCAAAAAATAAAAATATATATATATACACCTGAGGGAGAATTACACCGTTCATAGGATATTTGCAATTTAAATGCAGGTTCCATCACTCGGCCCAAATATTGTTTCAGAGGGTAGGAGTCATTCTCAAATGACTTAAGCAAGAGAAGAGATTTTGGCCGTTTCTGAATTGCAGGTCTAATGTATATAAGTTTACTTATGTTCAAGCTGAAGGAGTAATACTGTAGGATATATTTAGTAATAATCAGATTTATTTGGTACTGTGGTATTATGCATGGAACATCAAATGGAAGAGTAAGGAAAACTAATTCCTAAAGTGTGTGCTAGCTTCATAAATGATTTTATGACTTGCTTCCTCCTCGGTAGGGTCTGTAACAGGATAGCAGGCTTTTAAGTCAATGGGATTGCATGTCTGAAGCACGTAGGCCTGCCGACAATTTTCAGAGGGGGTATCAGTTAGTCTCCGGGTATAACACGCAGATGGAAATATATGTTGTAACTTTCACAAATTTCCCCTTCTTTCCCTTCCTTGTCTTCCTCGTGTCCTGGGACACAATGTCTCTGTCACCATCACTCAGCGCCACTGTTAAAGTGAGAAACAGCCATGTCCAAGTGAGTGAACATGGCTGTGTTCCAATAAAACTTTATTTCCAGAAACAGGCAAAGGACCCGATTTGGCCATACTTTGCTGACCTTTCTCTTAGAAGGCCACTCTCATGTGAGATGACAAAGGTTTTCTTTTCTCCTGGGCCTCAGACAGTCCTAAAGTTCTGTGCTCCTTTAGAAGATTTTATTCTGCTTTTCTGCCTATGAGAAATGGCATAAACCACATGGGTTTTTATTTCTGTTTGGCTCGTCAGAGCTTTGTGAAGGACCTGATAGGCATGTGCTGTATGCTGGGGACTGAGGTGGTCCAGCCCCTTGACCAGCAGGAGAGGTAGGTGCACAAAGCAGAAATGCACAGTTTGCAGGGTTCGGTGTCTTTAGGGAGTTTATAAACAGCTGATGGTACCATGTAAAGGCTTAAACTCCAGGACCAAAATGGAAGTTCCAGACCTCCTCTCACTCCTTCCTGAGTCCACCCGTCTTTTATTTGCAAAAATGGGAGCTGCATTGTTGGCCCCCAGTGCAGCAGTGAGGAAAGTTCTGGGAGAAGTTAAGGATCGTCCTTTCCTGCTGACCAGCTCCAAAGCAATGGGCAAGTCACCAAGCCTCCCTCATCTGGTTTTTACCTAGAAAAGGTCTAACGTTTCATAATTTAAGAGAAGGGTCCTCCAGCAATTTTTGCGTCTCGGGTGTTTGCACTAGGGTGTGATAACATTTCTCCGATGATGCAAAAAACTCTTGCCATAAAAGGGTAGCTTATAGGATCCACACACCAGGCTTTTCAATAACAGTAAAGGAATGAATACTTAAGTATTACAACATAAAGTTAGTGTAGGCTATTCACTATAAAGTTTATGCTGGTTGCTGTGGGTGAAACTTGGACAATAGGGGGAAATTTGAAGTGCAATAAACAGTCTAGGACACCTGATTGCTCTAGTCTTTGGTGATTAAGACAAGGTCTTATGTGAAGGATTAAACAAGAGCTACAGAAGGAGAGATGCCTTTCATTAACCCCAGCCTCAAGTGAAAACTTGGTTGTCTCATCCTGTTTCACTTTGTGTCATTAACATCAAGTTGCAACTTGATGCTGGGAAATGTCTAATAACAAGCATTCAGGATGAAATGATTTTAATTGTCAGTGGAAATGATGAGCTCAACTCCAAGCAGCTTCTAAATCTTTCACGAGTCTGGTTGGTGAAGTCACTTACTGAGCCCGTTTGTCCTGGGGACCCTGTGCGTCCGTATTTTCCTTTTATTTTTTTTTCCACTTGCAAAGTTCAAGTAACCGTTTTTCTTAGAATCCCTGGCTTGTTTGTTATCATACCCAACCTTACTTTTTTTTTTTTTGTATATTTTAAGAGTGTTTTTGCTTCTAGTAAAGTGAGGAGATACTGAATTATCAGGTTAATTTTTCTAGGAATTTCTCATGTAACAGAAAAGTTTATTTTCTCCCGTCATTCTGTGTTTAACATAAAAAGTCTCAGTGGACCTGAAGGACATGTTTGGGCTCGCCATAGGGTTTTGTTTTTTTTTTCAATCATAGTTGCTACTAGAAATATAAATTTTAATCTTAAGAAGTATAATGTTTCATTTTTGTCACACAAATAAGTGTCTGCACTGCTCCTCGTTCAGATCTGCCTGAAAATATTAAGTCATTTGTACCTGCTACATGGGTTTGCTGTCTGTTTTGTCCAGTGCTGCTCACCCAAGGCCCATGAAACGAGGCCCCGCTCCCTCCTGCTGTGCCATGGAGCCCCACATGGGACTCTGTCTGCATCCAAACCCAAATAATCATAAGAAATCATTAAAAAAAGAGCCGTGAGTCAGAACATGCTCCCAGAATGCTGCTTGAGTTTATTTGCCACAGCACATTTACCCGATTTATTTCTAAAACCTTCTCGAGCCGGTGCTCACTGCATTTTTCCACTGAAGTGTTTGCGATCTTGGAGGCCAGCTCGGCGGTGGTGTGATGTGGCCGTGTTCTGACATCCGAGCCTTCCGTGGCTAGGGAGCTTCCCCACTGGTCTCAAGGACAGAGTTTTTCAGTGATTGTTTTCTTTTTCTTTCTTTCCTTTTTTTTTTTTTTTTCCACAAAATAGAGCAAATTGGAGGCGGGGCCTTTGTTGACAACACCCGTGCTCAATTGCATTCTGATTGGTCTTTTAAATAAATGGAAGAGAAAGGGCAGAATTAGCGCTGGTCCCCAGGAAGTTAAGATAACTGCATAAGGGACTGTGTCCCTCATATGAACGTCATTTGTCATACGTCACAGAGCAGCAAGGAAAAGGATAGCTGGGCTGCATGACATGCCGTATGGAACAACTTCAATCTTTGTGCTGAAAGGTTCTGTTTTGTTTTTTTTTTTCAATCAAGTAACTCTAAGTTGATGCTTTCCATGAATGAGTTTCTTTACGAAGCAACGTCTAGGCTACGGAACAGTATAGAAGCATTACGTCTAGGAGCGGATTCAGAACTGGTGTATGTTACTCTGTAATTGCGTTCACCAGCAACACGTGGTTCTGGCCTTTCTTCTTTCTGTCGCCCCTGTACCCTCACAGTTCAGAGAATGTCTCCCGTCTTAATGATATTCACTGTGGAGGAATTGAGAAATTAATCATTGGTTCTTTGCCTCTAGTAGAGTTAACATAGGTCATAGAATAAATAAGATTTTGCTGGAATCTCATCGTTACGAAGCGTACATATTTAACAGTTGAGGGTGATGGGCTAGCAGTGTTGGAAGATTTTTTTTTTTCTAGTTGGCTGAACCAGACTAATTTTCAGAGGGAGGGGTCATTTAACTTACTTTAAAAGCAACTAAATAGAAGGCAAAAGTGGTCTCACATCCCTAGGTCCCCGCTCCTAGGGGAGGAGGTCCCTCCTGCTTCTTCCAGGGATGCGGGATGCGGGATGGAGTGACAGCAGTGAGAGGCAGTTCGTGGCAGGCGGGTGTGGCTTTGCTGGCTGGCTGCTCGCCTGACCACAGAGAGCCTGCTTGCTTGGCGCACTTGAGCCCCGTATCCCAGGCATCTTCCCCAAGTGGCCCCCTCCCAGTGATCCTAGGTCAGGATTCTTGCTGGGGTGCGTGCAGAAGGATCTCCCCGTGAGTTGGGGGTGAACCCCAGAGGTTTCAGTGGCAGGTGACTTGGGTGGCATGGACTAAAGTTACCGGGGCCGTGCGGGGGCTCTCTGCCTTGAGGTGTCCGTGCGAGGCCACTGTTACCTGACCCAGTAGGAGACAGATTGCATCCACGTTGGGTCGATGTGTTGGCTCCAGGGCACATCTATACGCTTAGATACGTGTTTGAAGCACTGCACAGCTCTCACCCAGACATCTGTCTCTGAGCTGGTGGTCGTCCTCTTCCTGGTTTCCTCGGCCTGAGGCTGCTCACGTCCTTCCCGCGTGCCTTGAACGAATCCCCCTCCCTGTGATGGCACCTGTGTGCGCGTGCGCTCAGCCTCCCTCCCCAGCCATCTGTGGCTCTCCCTGGCCACGTGTGGGACCACATCCCTGGCCCTTCCCTTCCCTGGAAGCCTGGGGCTGCTCGGCCCACGGCTCAGCATTTTAGGGAACCATGTTCCTTACTGTCCCCACATCAAGTTGACTCACTGGGTGGCTGACAGCCCGAATCTCTCTTGTGCCCTTGGAAGACCTTTCTTCTCCCTTTGCTGGTAACTGATGAGAGCTCATGACGGTCTAATGATAGTTATTTCATAGCAATAAAGCATCCTTAAAAACAGAGCAAAAATTGTCCATGGCCCTATGAGTTTGCAGTAAAGGAATGTAAGTTTTTCAGCAATAATTAACTCTGTGTGTTTGAGTTTGAGGGATTAAAGAATTTACTTGTTTAGCTGTTTTCAAGGAAATGGGGTTTTAGCGTTAACAGGAGACAATTAGGTACATTTAGCTAATTGTTAGTGTAAAAATAAAATACACTCTGAATAGAAACCTTCTGAAAGTGGACCCACAGGGTAGTACTACCTCTAAGGTGGCCGTCCGATTCTTTTCACAGTCAGGGCCTGAGTGACAAAATGCAAACTCATTTAGGGTGAGACTCAAGTCCACATGGATTTTAGCAAATGCCTGTATTTAAGGGACACGACAAACCTTCGGGTTCTCACCGGAGTCTCTTAGGACCAGAAATCACAATAATGAATAAAATAGCTGGAGACACATCTTCCTTTCGGAGGAACTTTGGGACCCTGTTCTCCATTAAGTTTCATGCGCTGAACAGTTGTTACATTTCTTAAAGGACGTAAGCTTTTTTAAAAATAATAAAGTGGCACTGCCTCAAACTGTCATGTTGTAGGGAACTTTTGAAAAAGTCATGAAAAGATACAGTATTTATGTTGCGTGTAGACAGCACGTGTCTACACAGGCTCTTGTTTGGGTACTGCCTGGCTACAGAGCAGGTGCTAACTCTTGGCTGTGGGATACTGGAAGTTTCTCTCTTGCTGGGATTAGTCCTCTGAACTCAAGATGAACAGAAAAGAAGTAGACACACACAAAAAGCAAATCCAGGAGTGTAGTGAGAGCCGAGCACAGAATTCTGAGTGATTTTAGAGGAATATTCAGAGGTGCAGGTGAAGTAACTACAGCTGCAAAGGAAGACGCTGTTCTGTTTACGGTGGGGCGTGACCCACCGGGCACGCGTGTGACCGAGTAGTTACCAGCGTGGGGAGTGATGAACAACTTGGCATTTTTGTTTAAAAGCCAAGAGGCTTAAAAAGAAAAAAAAAAAGGCAGTGTGCTGTGAAATGTCAGTCTCTCCAGTTGGTGTGTCCTCTAAAGGGACAAACGCATCCAGTAAAAATATGCTGAAAACATTGGGGACTGGGGAAAAGTTAAGGAAGTTTGATCTTTCAGCCCAGAAGGCGGGGAGCAGTTGAAGCTGGTGAGGGTCCTGCTGGCTCCACCCAGGGGCAGAGAAAGGGGGTGTGTAACGGGGGCTTATTTTTGAATCTTGGGTCGTTTTAGCAACAGGATAGAGTACCCAGTGGGAAGGGCTTTCCGACGGCAGAAGTGTGAACGTATTACTTCTCCCGCGACCCACACTTGCATTGTCTGTGTAGCTGAGAACGTGTGGTGACGCGTGGCGTGGATTTCATCCTCTCCACAGCCCTGTGAGGAAGGCGGTGGTTTCCCCCTCTCTGTCCACACGAAGAACTGAGACCTGGGCATTTAAGGGGCCGTGGCCAGGTCTCTCAGCCTCTCTCCCAAGGGTAGAATCGTGAATGGTTTTCTTGCATTGAAAATGTGAACCTCACTTTATGGACATCTCACAACTCCCTGCAAACCCAGTCGCCCTGCTTCTGGGGAAACCGAAGGGGAGTTTACCCATTGAGCTTGTCTCTGGAAAAAGGAATGAGTAAAAGTTTGCTTCCCAAAGTGGATCATTTCCTGAAGGTGACACAGATGGTAAAAGTGGGTTGAGGGACCTTGTCTCCCGCAATAGGATGGCTCTGTGTGCATAGCAGTCCCACTGACTTCTTTCCTTCCTCTTTCAGAGTGAAGATCTGCCTGGCTTTATCCCCGTGATGACACACATCAGAGACAAACATGAACAGAAGATGCTCAGCATTTTTTTAAAATCTGAAGCTGCTCAGTTTCCTTTTGAATCTGAGCGATTACCACGTGTGGATGCCTCTGGATTAGACGTGGAACCATCTCTATCCCTCGTTCCCACAGGGGGCATTCATCCTTGTGCTGGTCGTGTTGTGTTTTGTTTTTCGACAAAATTAGCAGAAGGAGTGATTCACAAGAAAATTGGACGTTTTCATCGGCCTCTTCCGTTGTGGCCAGTGTCTTAATTTCTCCTTAACTTTCATTTTGGCAAAGCAGATATATCCCTCAGCATGCTAGGAGATTCTACCAATTCTCATTAAAGTGGTAAAATCTGGTATTTACTGGCATCCTCTCAAAACTACCACCGTCCTACCTCAGTTCCAGGTGAAGCCAGATCGGCGTGGTCAGGGGCCGGCAGGACCTCTGGGTACCTAGAGTCCCAGTGCGGTCATCTGCCTCATCAAACAGGCCCGGTACACAGCTGCTTGTCAGACTCCAACCCAGGTACCTGCGTGTTTACTCACAGACAGAGCCCAGCGTGGGACTGACGTTTCCCAACGGATATGAAATTTGAGATTGGATTTTGAAGATGTATGGATAAATAATAATTATTATATGTAACTGAAGCAACCTACTTTGGAAAACCATCAACTGTATTGGGGTATAGGGGGTGGGAGGGGCAGGGTCTGGGAAGGGAGTGAGTATCTCTTTCTACCTTTAACAGACTTGTTTAATCTTCTCTCTGTAGATGTTTATGTAGGTACTTCAAATTGCAAACGCCTTTGATCCTATTTACAAGCTCAAACGTCTCTGCTATCCTTAATCTTGAGCTTGCATTTCTCTAACCAAAAATTCACATAGGCATGCTGGCGGTTCAAGACTGGTCAAGGGTTTGGCAGATTTCTTTCAAAATGTATTATCTTTACTATGATGCTATTGTGTCTGGCAACGAGGCTGCCCTGAACAACAACAACACATACACACACACACACACACACACACACACACACACAAAAGGGAAAGGAACTGATAAAAAAGAGGCATTCTGGCCCCTATGTTATTGATAGACAAAGAAGAAGAAAAACAATCTTACAGTACATGTCACTTGTGAAAAACATTCCCAACAAGGCTACCCCTGTTTTACATCTTTTCAGTGTGCTGAAAATATCAGTGTGGTGGCAGTTATCGCAGGTGTCAGGGAAAACTGCTGCCCTTGACCTGCAGGATGTCACGTCATCTCTCTGCTGCCTTGACACGTTGGGGGAGCTCTAGAGCCTCCCTCCCATGGCTGGGTCCCCAGTGCCTCTTCTCTGAGAGTCTTGTAGAGGTTACACGAATTCATTGGAGATACGAGTTGGGGTTTTTTTTTGGGGGTGGGGGGGAGAAAAATATATATAAATATATAGATAGATATCACTATAGAATAATGCATTCATAAAATGAGGCTTTTCTAGAGGAAGACCAAAAAATTCAATGTCTTAAACATATATTTAATCGCAATGCAAAAGTCTTTCTCCTGCCATGCTGACCTTTTAGAACAGAGGATTGTACCGCAAGACAAAGTTGAATGTAAAGTGATTGCCCTGAGCATTTTCCTAGTTTCACTTTTCTAGAGAATCACACAGCACAACAGTGCGTAAACTATACCATGTTAGTTTGATGGTCATTTTCAGTGTGTAATATAGAGAGACTTTATTAAAATGTATAAAATGTCCTAAAGTTTTGGTTTAGTTTTGGGACTCCGGATGGATGGAGTTGCTATGGAAACCACCCCCCCACCCCCCCGTAGATAGGATTGAACATGGGCGCTGCTGATGGCAGCGTCTGACTTGTATTTAAGTAGCTCCCCACCCTTCCCATGGTTCATGTTCCTCCTGCAACTTTAAACAAGCAAAGTAAAAAGTTGATAATATACTAAATTTTCTTCTGTACATTTCAAAAAAAAAAGGCATATGCAATATTTACATTTTTAATTTAGTTTACAGAATGGAACCAAAATGTATAAATGTTATGTTTGTTAAAACTTCACAATGTATATTGGGTCTTTGTACATTTTGCCTGACTTACCTTAAATTTAAAATATTTTTTGCTATATAAACTTTAACAGTTATTAAACAGTGTTTTCTTTTGGGGTACGTATTGTTTCTGGAGATCAAGATGTTAAATATATTTCTTGCTATTGTGATATGACAAAAGACTGACCTTCTCTTGCTGTCTTCCACTGTCCTTGCTGTATATAAGGGCCTATATGGCACTGCTGGAAACCAGACTCAATGGAACTAGACTAGTGCATTGTATTTAGTCTGTAATGATCATGGATGCTCTCCTTTAATAGCCATATGCAATACAATAAAATACATTATTTATGAAATGAAGAAAGCCTGGAGAATGCTTTTTCCTGTGTGGGTGATGAATTTCACATCAAGCCACTCTTCTGGTGTTTGGAGTCGTTAAGTAAATATTTGGTTCTTTAAAAACACTTTGTGACTGTGTGACCTCTTCATTTAATATTTGTATTCTGGAAACCAGAAAATACCCCACACATCACAACATTTATGAAAAGTCGATGTGTTAATTTTAAAAAGAGTATTTTATTCGCTTCACCAAACGTAGAATCATTGCCTGTGTGCTGGATGCTGTTCTCAGTCCTGTACAGATGCTCATTCCTTCATCGTCCCTCACACCCTTTGGTGGTGGCAGTCGTCATCCCATTTTGTAGATGAGGAGACTGAGGCACAAAATGGTTAAAGGACTTGGCGGAGGGCACAGAGCTCATTAGCAGCAGAACCAGGACTCAGACGCAGAAGCACAGCCCCGGAACGTGTGCCCGTGTGCTTGCTGCCATCCTGCTCCCGAGACACAGGCATGGGACAGATAACATCCAGAGCACGTGGCAGTCAAGTCAGCAGAGCCAAGAGGTGCAATTCAGGAGGTGGAAGATATGAAAATGGTGTCTGTTGGTTTTCATCAAGGACGGTTTCACCTCCTTGTTAGGAATCTTTTTTCTGTACCTCCGCTTTACCTGGGCATTATAGTAATGCAATAACATGGGTGTCGTCTCTTTTGAACAAATAAAATCAGAGCGATGGGGAAGGTGATTTTTAAATGACGGCGTTTAAGTCACAAGACTGGTGTGCATTGTGTGGCATCTGGGAACTTGTCGGTGACGTGCGGTCCGTTGGTGTCCAGACTGATTGTTCCTGGGGGCTCCTGTTAGGCACCGGGAAGAAGGCATGACCTGAAGGGTTTAAAATCCCTGAAATCTGCTATTTTAGTGACGAGAGGGCTGTCATTCTAAGGGAATTGTACAAGGCAGGAACTAGCGAGTGTATTTACCCAGAAAAGTTGATTGTAAATAAAGAAGTGAGGAGTTGTTTCAAAGTCCCGTAGATGCTGGAACTATTCACCAGAAACCAACTTATAAACTTGGAGGAGAATGCTAGGTTCCAGGGCATCCCGCGCTGAAGGCTCAAGGGCCCCCCCGCACTGTTTTGGGAGAGTTTCACTCTGACCCATTAGTGGTCAGCTTGGAAGATGCACATTGACTCCCGGTGTTCTAGGTATGCTGTTACCATCTTCAAGGGTCCAGCAAGATCATAGCTAGTCCCTCTTGAAGCCCCTGAGTCCCAGGTTAAAGATCACTTGGCAAGTTTGCAGGCTACTTGGGCAGGCGGTTCATTCCTTTGTGTGTCCAACCCTGAGCTATACCAGTATTTGACTTATTTGTCATTTCTGCTCTTCAGTGCCGCCAGTTGAAAGACAAAGGGGGTCGTTGCTTCTTTAGATATTGATGATGCTGTTTCCGTTGCCCTACATTTAAGATAGTGCATGTGATGAGTCAGGGTGATCCAAAATTGCCAGGCTGTATATTTCCTTCATCCACTGATATAATTGTTGTTCGCACATTATTGTGACCTTGGTTAGTATGACCATCAGTGAAGTCTGCTATACGTGGCCATGCTGTCCAAAAAAAGCAAAACACACACGAGTCACGGTCCTTGTCCTCACGCGGAATGAACACTTTTGGGCGTGCTGAGGAGTGGAGATTGGCACCTCCTGTTACAATAATCGAAGATAAGATTTTAATAAAATTGCCGTCTCTCTCGCAGTGTTTTCACAGGCCACCTACCTTCACCACCCAGCGAGGCCAGAGGATGCCCAGAAGTGGTCACGCCCACGGCGACTTTGCAAGGTTTGAGATTCGGTTTATAACTGTCCTGCGGGGTGTGCAGAAACAGCTTTTCCCCTAAAAAAGGGAGAGAGGCCAGTTAATTTGCGAGGGCACCAGACGACAAACCCCAGGGAAGGGTCCGTCTTTGCAAAGTTCTTTTATCCTTGTGGATGTGGTCGTGCCCCTCCCAGACTCCTCGTGAGGGAGGAAGGGAAGCCCTGGGCTAAGACCCAGCCGGGCCCTCCCTGCAGGACCCCATGGTAACAGGACCCTCTTGTGAACGAGCTCCTGTCCCGCCAGAAGCACCTGCTGGCAGAGTTCGGGAGATGCCGCCTGGCCGTTGCCCTCCATCCTCTTCTCATCAGGGAGCTGAGCCCTGGTGGAGTTTATCCCAAACACCAAAGCCAGCCTGGGCCCTTCCTCTTCCTCTGGACCATGGCCCTCCCTGGGAAGGGAGGGAGGAGAAGGGACCACCCCCCCACCGCCCCTGCCCAGCAGCCCTCCTGCTGCCCATTCCCAGCCCTCACGAGGCCCCAGCAGCCGCCAAGCTTTCCAGGATCTGCTGGAGATGTCAGCTCCTCCCTGGCAGGCAGCCAAAGTTTTGTTTACTGCTCTCAAAGCAAACTCGTGCTGCTTCCTCCCGTCCGGTCTATTTTTTGAAAACACTCAGCTCTTGGCTCACAGACATCGCTTCCTGCTTTCATCTGCTTGGCCTGGACCAAGGACGTCCGGCCAGTGGCCAGAGCAGCCCTCCAAGGGCAGGACCACTGGTCCTGCAAAAACACAGAGGCCCGGGCATCCTCTTCTCACTCCCCTCCAAGTTACTTACTAAGCTGACCTTTGAAGACTCACGTGAAGGGGAGTGTATCCAACATGGGCCACGGGATGTAAAGTTGATAATACATCTGTCTCCAGCTCAGCCGTGCCCTCAGCCACCTTGATTTTGCCAGATGGCAGCCCCCGGGGTGGTCCTCCAGGGCTTGCCTAAATTCTGGAGTCGTGCTGCTAACAGCCCCTTTCTGGCCTCCTCCAAAGGGTAACTGAACATGGCAGGGAGCTTTTCATCACATACTTTTCCAGTAGGAAGCAAAGCTGTTCCCCTGCAAGGATGGCGAGTAAACCCCTCCCTCCGCTTAGCCTTCCTCTGTACACAGATTCCCATCAGCCAAAGGGATGTGGTTTCCCTTCCACTAAACGTTTTCTCCTGACTACCTGGAGGCATCCAGGTGTGGCTGAAAATATGCTCACTCCCGGAGTAAATATCTACACCTGAGGGCAGTGAACAGCCGTGCAAGACAGCTGGGCAGGGCACCGATGCTCACAGTAACCTGAGCTATTTACCTGGTGACTCAGGAGGGAGGCAGGGGCCAGGTGGCAGGCTTGTTGCAAAGGATGCCGGGTTGCTGATTGCCTAAGTTCTCTGGAAAGAGGGCTTCACACGCCCTCATTCTTTCTGGACTTCATGGTTTCATTACCCTGCTGGCTAAGCTCGTATCTTGGGGAAGAAAAGAAGACTTTTCATTACGTTCCTTTGCATTCCAGTTCCGGTAGAAAGGAGAGACTTGTAGTGACTGAAAGGCACCAAAATGAACATGTAAGGAAATTGAAAATACAGGTTGAAATGGTTTCTGTGTCATTTTCCAGAAAGTAACTTCTCATCTTTATTTGTTGACGGGATGTGTGGGTCTCTTCCAGATTCCTTTGTTGAAACCTACGTCCCTGGGGGATGGTGTCGGGAAACGGGGCCTTTGGGAGGTGAGGGAGTCATGGGTGGGATTAGGGCCCTTAGGAAAGAGGCCTGAGATGGCCCCCTTCCACCACATGGGTACAATGAGGAGTCTGCAACCCAGAAGAGGCCCTCCCCAGACCCCGCCCAGGCTGGCACGTGCACCTCGGAATTCCGGCTTCCAGAACTAAGAGCAGTAGGTTTCTCCTGTGTTTAAGCGGCTCAGTTTACAGTAATTTTGTTACAGGAGCCCAAACAGACTGAGACTTTTGTAAAGTACCCACCCACCTAGGACGTGAAAATGGCTAAAATGATGGTATACAATTCAAAGTCAGAGCCAGGAGATGGCGAAGAATGGTGCGCTTGCTTTTCTTAGTCTCTGGCACTTGGACATTGCAGGGAGCCGTCGCAGGGCCCGGGATAGAGACCTAAAGCCTGGGTCCGAGTCTCGCTCGGCATTGGACGCATGGCTTGGAGCCCTTCGGCAACCATGGGTATAGAGGGGAGACCTCCCAGCCCTGCTGTGCCCTCAACATGGTGAATAAGCATGAAGGCTTTCCAGAGAGTGAGTGAAGCCTCGTGTCAGGAGGTGTTAAAGCCACATGGGCCACTCCTGTGACACCAGCCATCTGCCCTGCTTTGCTTTGGTTTTGTATTTAAAAAATTTTTCTTTTATGTTGGAGCACACTTGATTAACAATGTTGTGTTAGTTTCTGGTGTGCAGCAAAGTGATTCACTTATAGATATACATGTATCTATCCTTTTTCAAATTCCTTTCCCACTGAGGTTATTACAGAGTATTGAGCAGAGTTCCCTGTGTTATACAATAGGTCCTTGTTGGTTATCTATTTTAAATAATCCCACTTTGTTTTGATTTATATAATCAGCAGATAAGGATAGAATCCTGTATAGGAAAAATAGGATCCCATGATTTCCTTCAGAATGTGATGCCTATACATCCACTCCCAGGACACACAGCTATCCTTTGCTGATCACGTCTTTTTTGCTGCTACAGATGTTTCCCAGCCAAACCACGTGTCCACCAGTTACTGCCCGTGGCACATGCTCCTTCTGGAACCTCGTCTGTGACTACTTCCCCTGGGCTTTCTTCCGTAGTATCATTGCTCTGTGGTCCAAGGCTGCTCTTAGCCAAGGGCCTTCCTGCAGTTTGAGGATGGAATCCCCACCTGCTTTTGACAAAGGGAAACACTGACCAGCAGATTGAGCATAAAAAGCCGAGGATCCTCTTGTACTGAAGTCTTTGTTGAGTTATTCAAGAAACGACTTCTTCAGACCTAAAAAGAAGATCTGGAGTGAATATGGAATCAGCTGTCCTGGAAAAATCCGAGGCTAAAATAAGTACCGTTTGATAAAATAATGGAACAACATCCTTGGGTTTGATGTCCCAAGGTGTGGTGTTACGTAGTCGGCAGAGAAACTGGTTCCTTCTATTACAGGATAATCTGTTTCATATCGTGTAATATACCACCGTAGCCACAAAATTTTTATTTTTATTTTTTTGGTACGCGGGCCTCTCACTGCCATGGCCTCTCCCGTTGCGGAGCACAGGCTCCGGACGCGCAGGCTCAGCGGCCATGGCTCACTGGGGCCCAGCCGCTCCGCGGCACGTGGGATCTTCCCGGACCGGGGCACGAACGTGCGTCCCCTGCATCGGCAGGCAGACTCTCAACCACTGCGCCACCAGGGAAGCCCGCCACAAAACTTTTGAGCGAAGCTAGGTTAAATAAATTTAAAATGATAAAACATATTATGTGACTTAATGTTACAGTGTCTTCAATCATTTTCTCTTTTCTTATCACTTATTAAAAACCCCACAATGAACAGAGAATGAAAAGGAGGTGGGATTGACTAGGATTCGGGGAAAAGGTTCTTCCGTGCGACACAGAGCCAACTCTTCTGCCCGTCTGGGTTTCGTTCTCCTTACACGTAAATTATCTCAAAGGGGACTGAACTCGATTCATTCGGCAAATACCTCTACTAATCACCTACCCTGTGTCAGGCACAGGTCTTTCATAAAAGTTCATCAATTTTATAATAAGTGACAAGCACGAAAATAAATCATATAAGAAACTCTGGGGCTTCCCTGGTGGCGCAGTGGTTGAGAGTCCGCCTGCCGATGCAGGGGACGCGGGTTCGTGCCCCGGTCCGGGAAGATCCCACGTGCCGCGGAGCGTCTGGACCCGTGAGCCATGGCCGCTGAGCCTGCGCGTTCAGAGCCTGTGCTCCGCAACGGGAGAGGCCACAACAGTGAGAGGCCCGCGTACTGCAAAAAAAAAAAAGCAACTCTGAAGATCCTTCCCCCAATTCCCTAAATGACATTCTACATGACAGACCATCATATCAACTGGTAACTCATTCGGCCTTATCAGGAGTTGAAAATGACCCATTGCCAAGACTTCACACTCCGAAGTTCCCTGCCTGCCGACAGACACCACCATAGCAACATTTTTCTTTGTCTCTTTCCTCTTCCCCAAGCTTCAGGCATAGATTTACTGCAAAAATGCTCCCATGTGTGTCCCTCTCCGGCCCGCCCTGCATCTGCCCCCTGAGATGTGACCCCCGTCTCATCAGGAAAAGGAGTCTGTTTTTCCACCCCTGAGTCAGGCCGGCCGTGACCTGCTGTGTCCAGGAGGATGCTGGCACCAGTGACAGGGACCGAACCTGGTGGTCCCCAAGGCTGGCAGCTTCCGCTTGCCCCCCTGGAGCCTGGGGCTCACCGTGGAGCAAGCCCAGGCTGGTCTGTTGGCTGACAGGGGACCACATAGAGCAGATACCTGTCAGGCTGGTTGTCCCAAAGCCTTCTGAGAGCCCAGGCTAGACGAGAAGTCACCCAGCTGGGTCAAAGACTCCCAGCCTGCCCTTTGGAGCAAAGGGGAAGGTCTGTCTGCCACTGGGTTTCCCTGCTTGTTCCGTGACAGGAAGGTCTCCTCTTGAACTTGCCCCCTCTCCCCTGTGCCGTCCATGGTTACAACACTGCACCTCACTTTTCTCTACGTCCCCAGCCCATCCTCCCCGCCACCCCGTGGTCTCAGGTGCACATTTATCCTGAAGCCGGTGGGCAAAGCATAAATAGGGTCAGGAGATGAGCCCAGAAAGGCCTGCCAGGTTTCACCTTCCTGGCCCAGAGGATCCTGTGGTCAGGGCCTTCCCGACTTCGGGCTATGAGGACACCCCACGTCAAATCTGCACTTTCGGGCTTCCCTGGTGGCGCAGTGGTGGAAAGTCCGCCTGCCGATGCAGGGGACGCGGGTTCGTGCCCCGGTCCGGGAGGATCCCACGTGCCGCGGATCGGCTGGGCCCGTGAGCCATGGCCGCTGAGCCTGCGCGTCCGGAGCCTGTGCTCCTCAACGGGAGAGGCCACAGCGGTGAGAGGCCCGCGTACCGCAAAAAATAAATAAATTAATTAATTAATTTTAAAAACCTGCACTTCCTCGTCCCAGCTCGGGTCTGTAATTGACAGCTCCCCGCCCCTCCCGCTCTCCAGGATGCTGGCCGCCTGGGTTTCTCCCTCCCCTTCCCCGTCCAGCCCCGCACCCCAGGGGTCC
>RJWK010050921.1:0-16116 GCA_004363435.1 Platanista minor | reverse complement strand
CATAATTCAAAAAGAGTCATGAACCAAAATGTTCATTGCAGCTCTATTTACAATAGCCAGGAGATGGAAACAACCTAAGTGTCCATCATCGGATGATTGGATAAAGAAGATGTGGCACATATATACAATGGAATATTACTCAGCCATAAAAAGAAACTAAATGGAGTTATCTGTAGTGAGGTGGATGGACCTAGAGTCTGTCATACAGAGTGAAGTAAGTCAGAAAGAGAAAGACAAATACCGTATGCTAACACACATATATGGAATCTAAGAAAAAATGAAATGTCTTGAAGAACCTAGGGGCAAGACAGGAATAAAGACACAGACCTACTAGAGAATGGACTTGAGGATATGGGGAGGGGGAGGGCTAAGCTGTGATAAAGTGAGAGAGTGGCATGGACATATGTACACTACCAAACGTAGAATAGATAGCTAGTGGGAAGTAGCTGCATAGACCAGGAGATCAGCTCGGTGCTTTGTGATCACCTGAATGGGTGGGATAGGGAGGGTGGGAGGGAGGGAGATGCAGGAAGGAGGAGATATGGGAACATGTGTATATGTATAATTGATTCACTTTGTTATAAAACAGAAACTAACACCATTGTAAAGCAATTATACTCCAATAAAGATGTAAAAAAAATAAATAAAATAAAATTTACAATGTCGGCAATTCAATAAATCATTAAGAATGCAAAGAAGTAAGAAAATACAACACATAATAGAGAGAAAAATTAAGATCAAACAAAATGTCACAGTAGACTGAATTAGTAGATAAGAACATGAACACATTTATTTTTTTCTGTATTCCGTATTTTAAAGAACCTAGAGGAAAGGTTAAGCATGTTAAGTAGGGATATAGAACATGTAAAAAATACTCAAACTTCTGGATGTGAAAACTATAATGTCTGAAATGGAAAGCTATTCTTGATGTGCTTGACAGCTGATTAGACATTGCAGAAAAAAGATAAAGGAATCTGAAGATATAGCAGTAGATGCTCTCCAAAATGAGATGCACAGAGAAAAAGCCAAAAAAAAATAAGGAACAGAAAATGAGTTGTGAGACAATTTTAAATGACTTAATGTATGTGTAATTGAAGTCCTCAAAAGAGAGGAGAGAAGGAATTGGGACAGAATGTTTTAAAATAAATTTTGTCTGATGATTTTGTTTGATAATTTGTCTGCTAATTATGTCTGATAATTTTCACACTTTGAGGAAAACTGTAAACCCACTAGTACAAGAAGTTCAAAGCCCAGCAGACCCTAAGCATGTCGTAATTAAAATGTTTAAAATGAGTGACAAAGAGAAAACAAAAATAAAGCAGTTAGAAAAAAGTTATTATATACAGTGAAGCCAAAACAGCAGACATCTTGTTGGAAACAATGTAAGCCAGAGGACAGTAAAGCAATGTCTTTAAAGAGCTGGAAGAAAGAAGGAAGGAAAGAAGGAAATGAAGGGAAGGAAGCAAGGAAAAGAAGGGAAGAAAGGTAAGGATGGAAAGAAAGAAAAGGAAGAAACAGACATAATACTATACCCAGAAAAATCTTTCAAAAGTGAATGAAGGGACTTCCCTGGCGGTCCAGTGGTTAAGAATTTGCCTTCCAATGCAGGGGGTGCGGGTTCAATCCCTTGTCAGGGAGCTAAGATCCCATATGCCTTGAAGCCAAAACCAAAACATAAAACAGAAGCAATATTGTAACAAATTCAATAAAGACTTTAAAAATGGTCCACATCAAAAAAAAAATCCTTAAAAAAAACGTGAATTAAAAAAACACTTTAAGATGTAAGAAAAGAAGTAATTCGTGGCCAACAGACCCAGACTATAAGAAATGTTAAATGAAGTCTTAGAAAAAAAAATTCCAGACCAGTAGGACAGACACAAAATTGATAAATATACCTACACCTATATGCTCCATTGTTTCTTGTCAAAGGTATAAAGGTTATTCAAGAAAGATAGGACAGCCTTTTCAAGAGATGAGGCTGTCAAAGTAAAACCTTCAGCCATACCTTGCATAATAGAAAAAATTAGAGTATAGATTTAAATCAGAGGCAAAAGTAAAATTTCTATAAACAAATGGGAGAAAATATGTATAGTTTTTGATTAGGTAAAGCTCTCTTAGAAAGGATACAGAAGCATGGTGTTTACAGAAAAAACTTTGAGAAGTTGGTCTTGTTCAAAGTTAAGACAATCTGCAAAGTTAAGACATCCCATAGACGGAAAAATATTGGTATAAGTCACATATAGGACAAAGGACTTTTATACATAATATATAAAAATTCTCAAAATTCAAGTAAGAAACAACCATTTTTTCAAAAACATGGGCAAAATCTTTGAATAGACAAAGCATAAATATATGAAGGCAAATGAACACGAAAAAGATGCTCAACACTGAGTTACTAGGAAAATGCCAATTAAAAGTACAATGAGATATCACTACAAACCTATTAGAATGTCCAAAATGAACAAGAATGAAGATATCAAGTGTTGGTAAGATGTAGATCTAATGGAACTCTTTATACTCTGCTGGTGAGGATGTAAAATGGTACAGACAGTTTGCAAAACAGTTTGACAGTTTCTTACATCATTCAGTATATACCTAGCAAATGGCCCTGCCATTCCACTCCCAGGTACTTACCCAAGAGTAGTGAAAACATAGGTCCAGACAAAGGCTAGGTCATGGATGTTCATAGCAGCTATATTTGTAATATGCCCAAACTGGAAACACTCTACCTGCTTATCAAGAGGTGAATAGATATTCATTCTATATATAAAAGCTTACATCTGCTAATGGAATGCTACTCAGCAATGAAAAGCTTACATCTGCTAATGAAATGCTACTCAGCAATCAATGGACTACTTACACACGCAGCAACATGAGTAAGTGTTCAGAAAAGAGTTAACACTAGCAGGCTTGAGACTGTTGTCCTTAAAAAGACATGCTTAAATGTTTGGCCCTTGGTTGGTAACTGGGAGCTTGAATTTCGAGAGGGTTCCCGCCATTCTCAGAACTGTTAAAAAATGACTCAGTGTACCTAAACTGTTTGTGCAAACAATATAGTTTATGTTGAACACCTGCTTTCCTTCTGAGAGTCTGGAATTTTGGTTCAAATCAGACAGATACTGCCTACATGACCAGCCCCCAGTAAAAACTTCAGGAACTGAGTATCTGATAAGCTTCCCTGGTAGATAACATTACACATGTGTTGTCATAACTTGTTGATGGGAGAATTAAGTGTATCCTGTGTGACTTCAGTGGGAGAGGACTCTTGGAACCTTGTGTCTGTTTTCCTCTGGACTTCATCTGATGTTCCTTTCCCTTTGCTGATTATACTTTGTATCCTTTATCCTGAAGCAAACCATAGCCACCAGAATGACTAGATGAATCCTGTGATTGCACTTAGCAAATCATCAAACCTAAGGGTGACGCTGGGACTCCTGACACAATAAATCTCATAAATGTTAGGCTGAGTGAAAGAAGCTAGACTTTCCCCCCTCAAACAGAAGAGTGCATACTACACAATTTTATTTATATATATTTACATATATATTTATAGATATATTTATAGATATTTATCATATATTTAAAATATTTAAAAATATTCATTTATATATATAAATATGTATAAAATTCTAAAGAATAAAAACTAATCTATAGTGACAGAAAAAAAATCACTTGTTTCTTGGAATGTTAGTGGGATGATGGTGGGGAGAGCAGAAGGAAGGAAGTAAGAGAAAGGGGCATGAGAGAACATTGGTGGATGATGGGTGTGTTCATTTTCCGAATTATGGAGATGGTTCAATAAATGTATACGTATATTAAAACTTATCAAATTGTGCAAATTAAATATGTAGTTTACATAAATCAGTTATACCTGGAGGAAGCTGGTCTTTTTTTTTTTTTAAAGTACATATCACTTTCTGTATAATAGGTAATATGTTCAGTACTTTCTGTGGATTGTATTTTTTTTTTTAAAAACCTCATGAGGTAAGCACTTGTATTATTCTCAGGGGGCTGAGTTTTAGATAAGCAAAGTTACTAACCACAACACTCAAAGTCAGAGAAAAAGCCTGAACCTCAACCCAAGTTTGCAGAATTCCAAAGCATGTTCTTTATTCACTATTTTAAATTTCATAGATGAGTAACTGAGAAGTTAACTTTGGTAATTATTTTAAAATTTCTCTCCTATGAAGGATCTTCCAGTGGCACTTCAATTTGGGCATTATAGGATATCATTACTTCAAATTTGTGTCCTCTGGCTCTTTGGCTTTTTAAACATCCAGGCCCTGCCATGATGGCCTTAGGCCTTTGAGACAGCAGAGGCCTATGGCTCCTGTTTCAGAGAATTCACTTACCTGACTCCTGGTTTGCCTTTACTAAAAAGTTCCTTACTTCATCTCCCTGTCCCTTCAATCCTTGATTCTGTTCTCCAAGTCCCAAGTTCTGCTTCAGATTTCCTATTGAGTTACAGATTCATTTGGTCCCTTTTCATAAGGTTATTAACTTTGGCTCTGTTCACCTTACATTTATACTATTGAATCCATGGGATTCTTGGCAATGACAGCACCCACTGCTCTAGGCAAGAGACCCTCTTTCCAGCCCTGCATGACTCCCATAGCTCAAGCTAAACTCCTGTTCTAGAGAAGAAAAATCAGACACTAAGGTCAGTAAATCAGATAAACTTTAAAAGATTAAGCTAAAATTTAAAAAGAATGAAAAAGACTGTCTGCTCCTCTGTTTTGATGGGTGTTTAACTTACTGCTGTTTGGAGCTGTGCTGTACATCATCTGCTGTTGTCACATTTGTCGTATCAATCAGAGGCACCTATGAAACTGCCAACTCCATCCTTTTTATTCAGCAAGGTTGTCTAATTCTACAGCTATTAATAACCTTATCTGTCTTAGTTTATCTGCTTCTTTTCCAACATTTTGATTCCTGGTACTGATATGGCATGTCAGTTGCAGATAGAGGATGTTAGGAAATTAAACAATATTGGTTGTAGCAGACGGAAGTAATAGGGAATGATTTTCATGGTGGTGCCTGGTATGTGCATTGTACTGTAAATTAAGTGAGGTATTTTCAAATGGAGAAAAAAGATCATTTTCTTAGAGTGTAGACATGAATGTTATCACTGGATTGTGTAAGAAATAGTTTCACAGATATAGGAGATAGTGTAATCGCCAAAAATTTCATGGCATGCCGTAGGCTTACGGTCTGGCCAGGACTCAGAGAGTTCACATTTAATTTATCTTTCCCACATCTAATAACACTAAGGATCAGAGTGAAAATAAATTCTTGCTTCAATAGCATTTGGAATTTTAGGTTGGCATCTAAAATTGTGCTTCCAAAAGTCTCATTTCTGTGGAGCCAAGGGGTCTATATGTGGAGGTCAACTGCTAAGTGTGTTCTTACACCTGGGCTGCAAGTCTCTTTCTTCCCCATGATCTTTCTTAATTAATGGATACGATACAGGAAGAGACGGATGCAATTTCATGGCAGCTTATGGGAAGGAAAAAAATCCTTGAATTTTATGGTAACTTAGTTTAATGATTAGGCCAAACTCTCTGTCAGGATTTTGTTTTTTTTTCTTTTTCTTAAAGAGAAAGATTGAAGATTTGACCATTCAGTATAGCAAGAGAAAATTCTTCTTAATTTTACTTGTATCTGGATAATCCACCTTAGACTTTAAAATAATGAAATAAAGGGCTTCCCTGGTGGCGCAGTGGTTGAGAGTCCGCCTGCCGATTCAGGGGACACAGGTTCGTGCCCCGGTCCGGGAAGATCCCACATGCCGCGGAGCGGCTGGGCCCATGAGCCATGGCCGCTGAGCCTGCGCGTCCGGAGCCTGTGCTCCGCATCGGGAGAGGCCACAACGGTGAGACGCCCGCATACCGCAAAAAAATAAATAAATAAAATAAAATAATGAAATAAAACAAAAATACATAAATAAATATATAAAATCAGAAATTTTACTTCATTTCTCAAGCCCCCATCTTCTTCCTCCTCTGTATAGTAGAAATAAGTGGGGTGGGGTGGGGTGGAGGAACCAAATGATGTATTGTATGTAACCAAATTTAGCACTGCTCATGATTTTGGCCCAGTTTGTTATAGCAGGAAGGGTGGGTAGGAGTAGTTGCTCAGAATGAGTAACTGCTTAACTTTTAAAAAGAGAACAGTAGAGGTATTAATAAGAATACTTTTGCTTGCAAATTATGGAAACCCAAGTCAAACTGACTTAAGCAAAGAGTAGACTTGGCTCATTTACCTTTAAAGTTCATGGGTAGATTTTGTTGGTCAGGGCTGGATTGAGGGGCTCAAATGATGCCTTTAGATTTGTTTCCTTCTTTATCATTTATTTATGCTTTGTCTCACATGGGATCCACTCTTAATCATTCTCTTCCTAGAAGGTGACTCCTGGAAACTCTATACTTAAATTCTGATTGCTCTCAGTCCAAATGAAAGAACCTCTTTTTTTCCCCCAAACAATTCTCCAAAAATTTTATTGGACCAGCTTGTGTCCTCAGTCCATTCTTGAGCCAGTGACGATGGAGATTCATTGCTCTGATTAGCAGGCTTGGAGCAAATATTTATGTCAGAAATCAGGATGTAGCTATACCATTCAAACCATATACACTAAGAGTAGTAGGGAAGCATTCTTGAAGGGAAAATGTGGCTTATTTTTTCTAAAATGGAATAGATACTGGGCAAGAATTAATAATAGCTGATAAGTATATAGTACTTATTTGGTGCAAGGCACTGATGATCTGAATGCCTTAGATATATTAAATTACTTAATCATCAAAATAACTAACTTTACAGATGAGGAAATTGAAAGGCAGAGAAATTAAGTAAGTTGCCCCAAAGTCATACAGCTAGTAATGAGCAGAGCCAGGGTTCAGATGCCGGCAGTCTGGAACTAGAGTTTATGCTGTCTAAATCACTGGGGAACACTGCCTCTTGAAATTAAAAAAAAGATCTACTACCACTCAGGCTCTGGAATTGCAACTATTAATTTTTGCTTATAAGCCATTAGACATGGGTAAGACCTTGATTTTATTCCTCATCTATAAGTGTAAAATAGTGGTGGTATGTTACCTGGAAGTTATTCTTTTTTATTTATTTATTTATTTATTTTTAATTTTGGCTGCATTGGGTCTTCGTTGCTGTGCGCGGGCTTTCTCTAGTTGTGGTGACCGGGGGCTACTCTTCGTTGCGGTGCACGGGCTTCTCATTGTGGTGGCTTCTCTTGTTGCAGAGCATGGGCTCTAGGCGTGCAGGCTTCAGTACTGTGGCTCACGGACTCTAGAGCACAGGTTCAGTAGTTGTGGTGCACGGGCTTAGTTGCTCTGCGGCATGTGGGTTCTTCCCGGACAGGGGCTCAAACCTGTATACCCTGCATTGGCAGGCTGATTCTTAACCACTGTACCACTGGGAAGCCCTGCCTGGAAGATTAAATAAATAAATATATTGCTAGCATATAGTAGGCACTTGACACTTGGTTACTAAAATGACATGCCCTGGGGCGTTCCAAAAAAATCCCCAACCCTCTGAATTCCTGAAGCACGTCCATCATGGAATGTGAAATAGTACTGTCTCCTCTACTTACCAGGAAAACGGTTAAAAAGTAGATCTTAGTACTTATTCTCTTCTGCCTGATTACATTTAGTGACTGTCTCATCACTGATTTTACATTAAATACAGAGGTGCGACTAAATAATTCTGTCTTGCAGCATAAATTAAGAGAACGAATGTGCTTAGAATTATACTTCCCCTTCTCCTTGTCAGCATAAGATACCGTTTACTGAGCACCTACACGCAGTGTGTGACACGTCATTCTGTTCTAATTTTCTCGGCTTTTTCTAAAATGCCTGTGTTACAGAAAGGAGATAGAGCACTGAAAAGTATGACATTTCCTTGCAGCAAATAAATAGGGGTTTATACAACTCTTGAAAAGAGATACTATAAATATGTATTTTAGTAATATTTTATCACAAGCATTGGTGATGGGAGTTTTCCAAACAGGAACCATATATTCAAAATAGTGAGATGAAGCTGTTAAATTTTGGAAGAAAGAGGCAACTATTGTTTCTTTTTCTGTTTCTTTGGCTACCTGTCAAAATATGTTTTCTTTTCTCCTTCATGTATAATTTTACTTTTCTTCTAAAAGAGAATTTTACCATCTCCTTTAAGGAGTAAAAAATGACAATAAAAATATTATGGCATATTGAACAGGTAAATAATATAGTTTCTGATAAAATACTGGGGAACCAGAAAATGGGACTCCCTTCTTCTTTGATTAAAAGCGTGTTTGGGAGATAATATTTAGCTGAGAACGTGGAGGACACTAAAAGGAGGCTTATCTTTTCACATGAAATGCCTGGGAATAGCCCATAACATATTGCTTAATTTTTCTGATTACATAGTCAAAACCAAAATTTCCCTTTGCCTGGCATCTGGTAATCTATGATCAACTGAAACTTGCTAAAGTAGACTTCCCATTTGAGTGTTTTTGTCCCCATATTCTCTGAAATGTTGTACAGAGAGAAGCGTTATCAGTGTCCTAGGCAGATTTTGGCTCCAGTACTGGCTGTGGGTATGTGTGTGCCATTGGGAAAGTTACCTAGGAGGCAGGTCAGTTCTCCAGATGACCTGTTAACCAAATAACCAGTTTTTGCCAAATTTACGTAAATTTTTTAAGTTTAAGAAGAATATGAGTTACACTAAAGTTGATATGCTGAGAAAATGGTCAAAGAGTTGTAAAAATGATAAAAGTTTCTGTAAGAAATGCTGTTTACCAACCAACATTTTCCCTTTTCATACATTTTAGATTGTTTCTGCTCCTGAACTTGGATGCTTTTGACTGTCATTTTGTACTTTTTTAAACTTGAAGCATTTTTAATGTTCTGTTGCCAGCATCTCAAATGTTATCAGCTTTCAGTTTGTATCTGTAGCCATTTAAAATTTAAATTTAAATTCAAAAGCATGTGAAATTTCAACTGTGAATGGAATTAAATCTTAGATTAAGTCCAATTTTCAGTTATTTAAAGTAGATTTAATTACATTAAGTATTTAAATTAAACTGAGAACTTAAACGTAAATCCAAAATCATCTTGAAGAAATAAGAATAACCTAAAAAAAATCTCATCACATAGCAAAAGCAGAAACTCTGTTTGCTGATAAGAAGCAATTGGGATAGGCCAATGTGTTATAAGTTTATTGAAATATTGGACACAAAGATCTTAAAGGTTCAAAGTGTACAAAGAAAGTGGGACTGTTCAGAATATTTTGCTATGGTAGATCATAATATGATCAGTGCCTCTGATACCTTGACCATAAATCAGAAAACGTGAGGGAAGAATTTTAGAAATAGACTAAAAAAATCCTAAAATTGCTAAAATCTGACAAAACAGAAATAATGTTAACATGAGTTTAGAAATCAGTAGAAACTGAGAACTTTCCATAGTACATGCTGACATTTCTATTTTGCTAAAAAAAGTTTTATTAGCAGAAGTCAAAATTCGACCTCTTTTTCAGCTTTTAAAGTATTCCTCCTTGATTTTCAGTTTCCTCATCTATTCAAACTATAAAAATCTTTTTCAATAAACCAGTGAATTTGGTAGAACAAATTAGACATTTAGGAATGTCTAATTAATTGCTGAATTAATTTTAAGGACATTAACCCACTGCCAGTTGCTAACTTCTCTAAGCCTCAGTTTCCACATCTGTAAATTGAGAATGACAATAACATAGCCTCCTTCCTTCTTTGTTCTCTCTTCCTTCTACATTTCTCTTGTATTGTTTAAGTATTTCGATGAAAGTATCTTATTTCATCTCTATAAATATTCCCAGGGCCTGATACATATAGAATAATAATATTAATAATAGCTCATTTCATGCCAGACATTGTGAAAATGTTTTACCTAATTATCTCATTTAATTCTGAAGAAAAACCAGTGAGAAAAGCAATACTATCTTCTCATCATTGATGAGGAAACAGATGCTCAAAGAAGTGACTTATGTTATGAAAAAGGGGCACAGGTAGCAGATACGGAGCTGAACTTCAAATACAAGTAGTATTATCCCATGTTTGTTGTACTGAATTCCTAAGTGTACTAATAGGCTTTCTCTCTTTCTCTCTCTGGTATGTGGTACAGTGCTATGCTATTATATTTTCTGGTTTATAAGGCCCTCTCAAGAGGCTAATATGGCATGTAATGCAGATACAGTGTATATGTGGACTGACCACATGAAGAAGAGAGAGAAGGAAGGTGGGATGGGCAATGTGACCAAATGGTGAATTAAAAGAGAAGGGAATGAAAAAACACCTACGAGGGAAGGCAGCCACCCAAATGTGCTTATGTTTTGACCTACAGTAAAATTAGTGTGGATTATTCTGAATCCAAGAGAATTTCTGGGTCATTAGTCCTCATTACTTCTCATTAGCTTCTGTGGAATTACATGAAGTAGATTTGTTGAAGATGTATAATGAGCTAGAACCACAGACACCACTCTCTCTCTTGTTTGTAAGAAGTTCTTGATGCCTTTGCCATCTGAAGTTTACTGCTATGAACATGTGAACTTACACATTCTGAAAATTAACAGAGAACAAATCCTTTTCTAGGCTGAAAGCTCATCTGATGTAAAGCGTTAGCTTGTCCACTGAAAAGGACTTGTATATTCATCTGTCCCTTAAACAATTAATGTGCTCTTACTGTGTTTCAGACTGTTGGCCTGAGAGCTACAAAGATGAAAATGATACTGTTCCTGCCTTTTGGAGTTAAGAATCTAAAGGAGAGACAGACAAACAGGAAATTACTATGTAGTCAGATAAGTACAATATAAGAGATACAAGGTAAAGATGATTTCCAAATTACTGAGAGCTTAATTTGTGGTAGCCATTGTCCCAGCATTTTATGTCTATTATGTAATTTTTAAAAATAAATTATGTATTTATTTATTTATTTTTGGCTGCATTGGGTCTTTGCCACAGTGCACAGGCCCCCCACTGTGGTGGCCTCTCCCGTTGTGGAGCACGGGCTTCAGGCACGCGGGCTTCAGTGGTTGTGGCATGTGGGTTCAGTAGCTGTGGCATGCAGGCTCAGTAGTTATGGTTCACGGGCTCTAGAGCACAGGCTCAGTAGTTGTGGTGCATGGGCTTAGTTGCTCCGCGGCATGTGGCATCTTCCCGGGCCAGGGCTCTAACCTGTGTCCCCTGCATTGGCAGGCAGATTCTTAACTTAACTCAGATCATTCTTCCCACCAGGGAAGCCCTGTAATTTTATTCTTATAAAACTCTATGAGGTAGTTACTCTTATTATGCTGATTTAAGATGAGGAAACCAAGACACAGAGACTTTAAATAACTTGTCAAGTCACAAAGGTAGCAAAGAGATAAACATTTATTTGAATCCAGATAATTTATTACCAAAGTTGGGGTACGTAAAACTGTGCAATATTACCTCTTGTATGGGAGTACAAATAGGGGCTCCAATAGAAATGTAAATTACATTCTCATTGTATTCAAGTTATAATAAAGGCTGAAGACTTAAAACAAATTTCTGCCTTTGGGAAAAGAAATACAAAATTAAATATGCATGTTTCAATTGAGACAATAGCACACAGTGCTTAAGAGCTAGACTACTGGGTTGTATCTGGTCTTATCTATTTATTGCTAGCTGTGCAATTTAGGATAAATTACTTAATCCCACTGAGTCTTAGTTTCCTCATCTGTAGAATGGACTAATGTTAATATATAGCTCATAGGCTTGTGTTGAAGGTTCTGTTGATGAAAAATTAATCAATAGTTAATCTAAGAAAGAAATGGAAAATTTTTATTCACACCAACTTGGGAGACAGTCTTTCAGAAAGCTCTGAGGACTGTTCCACCCACTAGAGATCAAAGAACAGTTATATAAGTTTTTGAGACAAAGGGTTATCTGCATGTACAAAGTGAGTAGTGGGTCATTGTGACCCTTTGCAAGATTAAGAAGGAATGTTATTTCCTAAGGAGTTGTGGTTAATGTAGATGCACAGTCACACTAAAGGGGAGGGAGGAGGACCAAACAGGCATTGAAAATTTTTGTTTAAATATTTCTTGTCTTGCCATAAGATATGAATTTTATTCCATCAGTAACATGAGATTATATTGCAAAGTACTTAGCAAGGTGATTAGACATTAGTAGGGAGTCATGAATAAATACTAGCTTTTATTAAAGGTGATCGAGGAATTTACAAATTATTTCCTTACACCATAGAAACTAGTACCATATTCAATCTGTCTGAGTTTTGAGAGGAAGTAAAATATGGTAGTGGTGAAGTAACTGGTAAGGTGGCTAGTGGGGCAAAATATCAATGAAAAATATAACAACCAAAGGGAGGAAGTGGTTTTAAGGTAAATTATAAGCTAAATAAGCTATAATTCAAAATTGAAGAAACTTTATAAATTTGGACTGACTTAAACATTATTTAAAAGACAACAATTTCCAAAATGGCATAATGAGGAGCTCAAAGTACTGCAAGAAGGATAAACAAAAAGGTCTACACCTAGATGCATCACAGTCAATCTGTTGAAAAGCTAAAGACAAAAAGAAAAACTTGAAAGCAGCAAGAGAAAAATGACTCAACATGTCCCAGGGGGATTAACAATGTGAGAAATGGAACTCATCAGAAACAATGGAGCCAGAAAGCAGTGGAATAATGACATTCTGCAATAAAGACTGAGCAAATTTCTTGTGAGGACCTTTACATTATACTATCTGATGTAATCCTGACCAAAAACTTGTTAAAGTTTTCTTTTTCTCTTGTTCCTGTTTTACAGATGGGAGCACTATGAAACCAAAGAGAAGTTAAATAAATTACTTGAGGTTGAGGCCATATAGCTAGTGAATGGGACTTGAACCTAGATCAGCTGGATATCAAAGGGCATCCTCACTCACTCTGCCTTCCCATGAAGTTTCTTTCCTTTAGTCTCCGTGCCTCCAAGCTACTCTCTTTTGAACTAATCTTTTGAACTAGTGCTGCTGCCTGGACCCTCCTAAATATCACTTCCTTCACGTTACTTTATTATTCAGAATCCTTGAATGGCTTTTTGTTACCTATAGCATGAAGGCCAACTTCTTGAGCCTGATTTCTAAGGACTTTTAAAATTTGGCACTTAAGTACCACTGAAACATGATCTCTTAATATTTCCCAAGTTGACAGGTTTATCTCATATCTGCCAACCCTTTTCTTTCCATCAATTGAAACCTTCATTTTTGGGGGGCAGGGGCATAACTCAGAGCTCTTTTAATTCTTCTTTGCTATTTCCCCACTCTTTCTTTATGGCCTTCCTTTTTACATACCTCCATTACCCTATTTGAGTTTATGTGTTGCTATATATATATATATATATATATATATATATATATATATAATTTATATTATGGCATATATATGTATATAAATATAGCTGGATTGGAAGCAAGCGCTCTTATTTTCCATTATATCTTTAGCAGGACTTAGCACAGGACTTTCTCTGTTATAGCAGCTTATTAAATATTTATTGAATGATGCCTTATGGTTTCTGGATAAAAAATTAAATATTAAAATCAAATAGTAAGAAAAAAAAATCACCGTATCCTGGTATTTAAAGTGGTCCCATTTAATTGGAAAATTCTGTCAGTCTGGAATCTTGTTAAAATCAAATCTGAAGGAAACAAACTTTTTTCTCTTTTTTTGCTCTAGTCTCATGAGGCCGCTATAGTATTTCAGAACCAACACTTATGAATTTCTTCTCAACCACCATTGCTGTGGATCCAGGGAAAATCAAGACAGCTGTTAGTGGTCATGGAACCTCACAGCTCATAAATTTGATAGCTAACATGGTAGCCAGTTGCAATTTGATGGGACAGGTATGGGAAGGTTTTTTCAAATTTGGAATGTAAAACATTCTGTAAATCTCATGCTTATTATGAAGAGCAGGTTGATCCAATTAACTGACCCCCAAAATAGATTCTATCTTAGATATGTCATAAAAGTAGTGTGAAGGGTTATTATTCATGGAAAAGTATTTGATTTCCTAGTGGAAGCTGAACACTTAAAAATTGCTCTTTGGGTCTTTTGGTTTTTGTTATGTTTTTTTTTTTGTCTGTGGATCTGTTTACTTCTCAAAATGTGGTCTATCTTTAAAGACACAGTTGGGTCAATTACTAGTATGGATGTCTTTCTGTTCTTCTTTTTCCTTAAAACTCTTTGATCTCTTTCTCACCTCTCTCACTTTGAAAAAAAAAATCAAGAAACACCCTTTGCTGGTGTTCATACATACTAGTTTCATATATTCCATTAAAAATTCTATAACTATCCCATTCATTTTTCTAAGTCACCCTTCTGACTATATATTCATTCAATTTACCAAAAGTAAAACAGAGTTAAACACTGTGATTAGTGGCTAGTAATTGATGTTGGTTCTCTGCCCAGACCCTGATTAAAGTTCTTATTGTCTAAGGTAGGTGAGGAGAGAGGGCTGTGCAGGAAGAAGAGGGTGAGTTCAGGTGAAGAAATAGGAGAGACATTTTTTCTTGGAAAGTGTGGAGGCTGGGTCTTCATATTTTCAATGTTCTCCCGTTTTTACCTGGATTGGGGCCAAAAAGGTATAAGGGTGTGCCTATAATTATTGCTATCCTGGAAATCTCAACCAGCCAGAAGAGCCAGAATCAATACTTAAGGCAGAGCAGATACCTGTGAGGTATATCCAAGCCACAGTCATGGGACTACATGGATTTGGATTACACACCCCACAGCTCTCAGCTGACAAACTGTATGGACATTTTTTTTAATCTTGCAATAATGTGATCAGGCATTTTTTGTAAGTGAATAGTTGGACTTGTACCACTCTTTAGAAGGATTTTATGCTACTTAGTTCCTGCTATATGCCAGGCACTGTCCTACCTGCTTGAGATACCCACTGGTGAATTAGATAGGCATAGACCATTTCTCTTACTGCTTAGTTTAGTGGAAAGAACAAGTGCTTCTCTCCCCTTGACTTTTTTCTATTTCCAATCAAGAAGAACAAAAACATTTACTCATTATCAAAGTTGTTTGTCTAAATTATGGCAATCAACCAAGCATAAAACCCTAATATTTGGGTGGAGTGATCTAACAGTAATAACAACTACAACAAAATATATATAGAACTTTGGTATTTATAACATACTTTCACCTATATGATCTCTTTCAACCTCATTGAGTCCCTGATTCCTCATCTGGAAAATAAGGCATAGCAGTATCTATCTTGCATGAATGGATATAGATAGACAGCCAACCTAGGGTCATACCTGCCAACTGTGAAGGTCAGCATTTTATAGATGCTCAACCTAAACCTCAGAGAGGATATGTGAATTGTCCATGGTTGGAAATAAAGTCAAAGGAAAAAGAAAAAAGACTTAAAATACAGTTTTTGGACTCTAAATTCTATGGTTATTCCATTATATGTCAGTTGTTGCTCAATTGACCCATCAATTAACTAGGAGTTGGGAGTATCCCCTCGGAACTTCTCCAGGGGTAGTATTCCAGGAAAGCTTATCACATTTCACTCCTTTTGGCAGCCTATATAATAATAGTGCAGTCAAACAGAAAAGAAAGAGGAGAGACAGAGACCGTTACTTTAATGTAAGAATACAATTCATTCACAAGCTGACCCCCAGAAATAATCAGTTTGGTGCATATTCTTCTAGTCAATATTTTAGAATGTGTTAAATTTCCAGGCTGTCTTTTCTTGAGCCCTAGTCACAGGGAGCTGTTTTTACCTTTGTTCCATAGAATATTAGAGCAGGAACTGACCTCTGAGGCTACCTAGTCAAATCCCTTAGTATTCAGATGAAGAAGTCACAGCTAGAAAAATGTATCTATAGACTAAGGCAAAATCCTCAAAAGGGAACACAATTAGTAACTTAATGAATTATTTTCTACAAGTAACTGCTTACAAAATAAACATTCTATGGCTTGCCATAAGATGATAATTGAAAATTCGTCTGAGTTTAAATTGAGATAAGATTTTGATATGTTACATCATTGTTTTAGGCCCAACAGTGCTTTTGCTGGACCTGATACATGGTAGGCTCTCAAAAATATCTGCTGTGTGAAT
>RJWK010050919.1:0-16116 GCA_004363435.1 Platanista minor | reverse complement strand
CGTAGAACTAAGCTTCCCTCCTCGACCCTTAAGAAAAGCCTTTATTGGGCTTCCCTCGTGGCGCAGTGGTCGAGAGTCCGCCTGCCGATGCAGGGGACGCGGGTTCGTGCGCCGGTCCGGGAAGATCCCACGTGCCGCGGGGCGGCTGGGCCCGTGAGCCATGGTCGCTGAGCCTGTGCATCCGGAGCCTGTGCTCTGCAACGGGAGAGGCCACAACAGTGAGAGGCCTGCGTACCGCCAAAAATAAAAACAAAACAAAAAAAGAAAAGCCTTTATCTGGCCCTCTGTGCCATTAGACGTTTGTTCCAAAGTTCTCACCCTTTTCTGTCATCAAAGGGGTGGAAAAACTAAACGTCCGTTAGGTGCAGGACAGAATTCCCAGGACTGAGAGCTGGTGGGCCTCCAGGGGGGTGGGGGAGGGCGAGGGGGCCGAGTGTTGGTGACTGCACAGTGATGGCAGCAGGGGGGACGTGAGGTGGCACCACGCACAGCAGTGACCGTGGGGACAGTGGAGATGTCGGTGGTCCCATGGTGACGGCAGGGACGGAGCCGGCGGTGAAGTGCAGGCAATGGCTGACGGTGCTGTGGACATTTGGACCCGCGCCCAGCAACGGGAATCGCCACCGCCACAGTCACCGCATGCCTGGTGCGTGAGCCCCACCTGACATCAGACGGCAGAGGCTGGACGGGGGCCATGTCTGCCTTGTGGGATCCGGACAAGAGTTTGGCCTAAAGCTGCCGGGGGGGTCGGGTGGAGGGTATGGTCTTCTGCCCGCTGCATCCCTCCTCCAGTTCCTCCTGCCCCTGCCTGACTCAGGAGTGGGGACGGGCCATCACCCAATAGGATCCCTTCACAGTCCGGGGTGGGGGACAGAGAGGTGGTGGTCCACAGCCAAGGTCCCGTCTCTGGGTCCTGAGAGATTTGCCTGCTGGAAGTTTACTGTGGAAAGCAGACGGGAAAAGCTCCTGGGCTGGTGGGGGGTGGCTGGGCCGAGGGAGAGACTGCACTAGGTGCCCTCGACCCAGAGACCTCAGCTGGCCTCACAGGAGGGGGGACGACCCTGTAGAGCTGTCCCAAACTGGGCCTCTGCAGAGTCTATGCACCAGTCCTGGGCTGTGGGCTGCCCTGCGGCATATGGCAAAGAGGCTCCTTCCAGCCAGGCCGGTCCCACAGAGGGAACCGGATGGGGCTGGCAGCACCCTAGTGCTGGAGAGCCGGTGCCTGGACTGAAGGAGAATCAAGGGGTGTCCCTGGAAGCCACCGCAAGCCCCGTGACCCGGGGTGGGGTCATTGCTGACCTTGCTCCTCCCCCGCTCCTCCCCAATGTGGTGACTTCATGGGGCTGAATTCAAAGCAAAAATAGTTGGTGGGATGGACCTGGAGAGGAAGCTTTACCCCTGGAGGACAGGGCTGGGGGCCTTAGATGGGGAGGGCCAGCAGGGTGCCCATCTTCCACACAGAACTGCCCTGGTTGCTTGTGAGGGACTCGCCAGGAGAGTGACTCGGAGAGCATCCAGCCCCAGCGATGCTTGATGGGGACATTTTCAAAGGCACCCAGGTTCCCAGACAGGACCTGAGCACTGTTCCTCCTGGGGTTCCGGGACCGTGGGAGACCTCCCGCCTCAGGGCCAGACTGAGACCCAACCTCGGCGCATGCTGAGCCCTGAACCTGGTCACAGCTGAGCCTGGTCCCAGTCTGAGCCCCTACCTCACTGGACAGCCCAGTGGCACAGTCCTTGGCCACAGGGAAGCCTGGGGAGAAGCAGAGGGGCAGGGATTATGGGAACCCCACTCTGAGCTGGGCACGTGGCGCTACTGACATCCACCAGCAGGTCCACACCTTGTCCTGGGCCCACGTGCCCCTACTCCCTCCCCACTGCCCCCGAGACCCCGACTCCTGGCGGGAGAGGCAGGGACCACGCACGCTCGCGGGGCTGCCCGGTGGTGACTCCTGCAATGCTCCCTCACTTTATTTTTATCCCCATCAAGCCCTATAAATACAGCAGTGATCACCAAATACAGTCAATGTGCCCAACGCCTCCTGCCCGCGGTGTTGCACACCCACACAGCTGGGGACCCGGGGCAGAGGGACAGACACACGAGGCTCTAGGGGAGGTGCGGCAGATCCTCAGCTTGGAGCCCTGGGACAGACCCCATCTCCCCGCCAGTGGACATGCTGGCACCTCTCGTCTTTCTTCTCAGTTGTGACGCCAAGTTAATAGGACATTTTCTTTCCCTGGGATCTCTGGATCTCAGTTTTCCCATTAGAGAAATGGGGGTGACAACCTGGGTGGACATCGTACGTGGTCATTTCCCCACGCCCAACGCCCACTCCTGGAGGGGACGGGGGCTTCGCTGGTTTCAGTCTCTTCTGTCCCCTGTGCTTGGTCAAGACCCTCTGTGAATGATCGTTGGGTGAGTGGATGGATGGATGGATGGATGCAAGGAAGGATGGATGGATGGAAGGAAGGAGGGATGGGTGGGTGGGTGGGTAGATGGATGGAGGAAATGAAATAATGGCCCCACTGAGCACGTGAGGGGGTCAGTGTGGGGCGAGGGCGATACCACTGCGCTTTTATCAGGGCAGCCGCCCCACCTTCACCTCCAGGCAGCCCCTCCTCATGGATGGGGATCTGTCAAGGCATGGAGGGAGGAGGGGCTCTGCAGCTCACCTGTGGGACTGGTGGGAGGTTCCCAGGCAGGGGCAGGAGGAGGGGCCCATAAATCCAGAAAACCTACGTGGGTGGTGCTCCCGGCCAGGAGGCTCTGCTCTGTCCCCCAAGGTGATGGTGCCCCCAGGTGAGACTTGGAATCAAGGCCAATGTCTTCTTTTTTCCAGATGGGAAAGGAATGTCCGGAAATGCTGATGTGGCTCAGGACACAGGGAGTCAAGGTCAGGCTGGGGCTTGGTCTTCCCTGATCTCACCCCACTGACCACCATTCCTGGGCCTGGCTGGCCCTGCAGGGGCCTGGGTACTTGTTCCCGGCGCCCCGCTAAGGGCTCGACCTGAGCCGGGCACAGGGGAGCCGCTCTGGCACCGTGTGCCTCCCCTCCCCCAGGTTCCCCCATTACACGGAGACTGTGCTGGAGCCCCATGTGGCTGGTCTCTGTAATCATGCCTGTTAAACACCCACCCTGATGGAAACAGGGGAGACGCCTGGGTTGTCTGCTCCATGGTCAACACCAGGATAACTCCACCCAGTAACTGTGCACTGCCCAGGGGGCTCCAAGACCCTTATCCCATGGCCTCATAGGCCCTGGGAGCTCCCTGCAGATAGGCCGAGGAAGCAGCCCACTGTGGTCCAGCCTGGATTCCCTTCCTCTAGGCCTCCTTGACTTCTTTGGGGCCAGAGACGCTGTTCGTTCTGGTGTCGGATGCCTCTGAAGATGAAGGCGCGCAGGGCCCACTGGCCCCAGGGAGAAGCCCCCAGCCATGCCCTCAAGCCCCCAGTCCATCTGTTTTCAGAGCCCACAGCTCGGCCAGGGGGCAGGTATCCAAGAGGGAGGAGGGATAGTCACGGGTCTGGGCTGAGAGAGAGCTGATGGAGCTTGAGGATCGTGGGGACCCCAGGGAAGGGGACAGACCATCGTAGCTAGGGCAGAGCCCCCAGCCCTGGGGACGTCAGCAGTCAGAGGAGGAGGGGAGGGCAGGCTCCAGGCCCAGTTCTGCCCCATTGCTAGGCAGCCTTGGGGGTCCACCTCCCTGCTCTGGGGCTCAGTTTCCCCCAGAACAGTCCACATGATCTCCAAGACCTCTTCAGCTCAGCCACTCTGTCTATCACTCATTCACTCACTCATTCATTCCTTCCATTAGCACACAGTGAAAAGCAGCCATGTGACAGGTGCTGCCAACAGGTCGCTCTCAGTATGCTGGGGTTGGGGGCGGGGGTGGAGGTGCGGACAGTGTGATCAGTGCTTGTGTGAAAGAGGTAAGCCCGGGGCCGGGGAGCTTGGAGGAGACCCCAGCTCCAGGCCGAGGTGCAGTTGCGTGGGAGGGACAGCTTGAAGGATGGGGACCTCACCTCCCAGGCAAAGGGACCTGGAGAGTTAGTGGCCGCGGGCTTGCGGCAGCATCGGCCGGCCCTGGGGCCTGTGCCCCGACTCTGCTACCCCCTCCTACTTCACCAACAACCCGGGCTGGGCTGCTTTCTGCCCACACACAGCGCCGTCGTGAGGTTCGGCAGTTCGCTTGCCGGGAGGGGTCCCTGGAAGCACAAAGTGTTTTGATTTTGTAAAATGCTGTTCTCTCTGAGCTTTACCTTTGCTCATTAGCATCTCGTTACCGCGGTTCCCTGCGCGTGGCGGGTGGGGATGGGGAGGAACACACTGAAATCAGTTCTTGACTCTATGAGTGTGAGAATGTGTGTGACTGTGTATGAGTGTGTGGGACTGTGTTTGTGTCAATGTCAATGTGTGCAGGGAGGAGAGGAGGGGGAAGCGGGGAGGAGACTGGGCACACCCCCACGTGTTAGGTTTGGGATAGGAGTTTGGGCAGAATCCGACACAGGAGGCAGACATGGCGACCTTCTTCAGCAGCCACGTTAGATTCATACTGTTCCCGCTGGCAAACTCCTACTCATCCTTCAGCACCCAATCCAAATGCCCCTTCTCTGGGAAAACTTTCCAACACCCTGTTTCCTCATACAACCTTCTAACAACAGACTTACAGCCCAGTAGGTGATTCTTTGGGCCTCTCTGTCTCCTTCTGCTCCTCTGAGACACCCTGAGGGTGGCATCCACATGCTCTCGGCCCTGGTATTTTGCACTGGTGCTCAGCACCCACCCAAGAGATCAATGACAAGTCAGACAGGCCATGTGCTCACACGTGCCCAGGGTCTCCAGAGGGCCAGGTCTGGGCTAAGGGCTGTGAAGGCTTCGCGGGCGTTGGCCCACACAAGCCTCACGTCAGCGTCACGGAGCAGGGAACACTGTGGTCCATGCTGCAGATCTGAGGAAGCCAAGGCTCAGGGCAGGTGTTGATGTGCCAACCCTGCTGACCAGCGGTAGAGCCAGGGGGAGGCGCTGCAGGGTTGGTGGCCAGTGATCTGGTGGCCCAGCTGGAGGGAGAAGAGGGACAGGGAGAGAAGGAGTCTGTCTGTCCCTAAACAGAGACTTGGTACCAAAAGAACAAGGTGCCATATGTGCAGAGCACCTCAGAGGAAATCAAGGCGGGGTGCGGGCCGGAGCCACATTGGTCCTGGCATGGGGATGCCTTGGGCCAAGAGAACTCACCACACTCCTCCCAGACGAGCCCAAAGCACAGGCCCAGCTCCCACCACCCGACCTGGGGGTGAGCCAGACCCACGCAGGGTGTGGGAGTGGCCCCCTGCTCCCTTCCCCCTCCCCTAACACCCCCTGCTCTTTACTTCTCTTCCTCCCCCACTTGCCAGCTCCTCACCCCAACTCCCCGAGCCCCTGGGAAACAGCGCTGGGCTGACGCACCCCCTTCCCCAAACCCCAAGTGCTGTCTGGGGCTCAGACAGTGGTCCAGGCCCTGCAGAGGCGGTGCCTTTTCCTCTGTCCGCTTCCTGCGGCCCAACATGTGCCCTCTCCTCTCACACTCAGTCGCCCATGGATGAGACAGCCCCTCGGCCTGGGGCCCTTCCCTCTTGGGGCTTGTCTGGCGTCAGCGGGAGGCCCTCCAGCCGGCGGAGCTCCTCTACGTCCTGGTGACAAGGGGGAACGCACGCAGGACAGTGGGGCAGGCTTGGCGCAGCTGGAAAGAGGCGCCCCTCACTGCTGCTCCTGGTCCTATGTCTGGGGCCAGCCACGGGGCCACCAAACTGCCCGGGAGGCCACAAAATGTAGGTGTGTCCTGGGCAGAGAAATAAGCGCCAGTGAGCACTGGCCGCCTCGGTTGGTCCCCAAGGTGTTCCCTTCAGTGTCTGCCCGTCCATTCTGCTCTCGCCCCCCACGTGAGTACCACAGGCTGCCCAGGGGCTGGGGGTGTGGCCAGCACGCTTAAGGCCCTCATGGGGGTCCCAGAGTCACCTGGGCGCAGGTGTACTGCCCATCAGTGCACACACCGGGCACAGGTAATCAGGCCAAATGGTGTGTGGTGGACCTTAAAGGGAGAGGTAGACGAGACCCTCCCTAAAGTGCACTGGGCTGGTGTTCGAGCCCACGGCCCATGACCTGAAGGCCACTACATGCCCATGATCTTAAGCCCCGAGGGGCGCGGGCTGTGATGTAGAGATGTAGAGCCCTGGCCTGGGCGTCAGAGACAGCCCTGGGGCCCCAGGGCTGCTGAGGCCACTTGTGGACCTGTGTGTGCCCCTCGCTGCCAGGGGCATGTACCCACCTGTGGCTGAGGAAGCAGAAGGGGTGGTCTGAGCGGCAGGGGCTCTGAGACCATCAGTGGCTGGAGAGGCCAGGGCGCCTCCCCAGAGGAGGTGTGACAGTGGCACACGGATGTCCACAGGCTCCTTGCCTTCCTGCTGGACCCTCCCAACTCACCTCCCAGAAACGCTACCCCTCAAGACCTCTCTGTGCCAGGCCTCCTTGTCAAGGGGGACTTCCCTGACCCCCAGCCCTCTTTGGATCTCCCACACCCCCGTTCTGCTCCTGTACAGCCTTCATCCAGGTTCCCAGTGCACATTTGTGCGTTTTTTGGCCTGCCTGCTAAACAGCAAGCACTGTGACAAGGGCTGTGTCTTGGTGGAGACTATTAGATGGGCCCCATCCTCCCCTTCTTACTTGGTACAAGAGCCCAGATGGCCGCTGGGAACATAGTCCTCGGGAAGAAGACATTTCCTAGCCTCCTTTGCAACTAAAAGTACCCAAGGGACCCAGTTTTGGCCAAGCTGGGGTGGTGGCGGGGGTGGTGGTGGTGGTTGTGGTGGTGGTGTAAGCAGATATGGGGTGTACAGTGTCTAGGAGGTGTCCTTAAAAGGATGGGATTGGGGGGTGCATGCATTCCCACTATCCAGTTCTCCTTCCTGCTGTTGGAAAGCAGACGTGGTGGCTGGCACTTACGCAGCCATTTTGTGCCATGAGGCAGAGGGCCCATTCGCGGGTCAGAGAAACAAGATTAAAGGAGTCCAGGGTACTGATGATTGCGAGGCCCACCCTCCCAGCCCTATGGCCTATTTGGACTTGAATGTGTACCACTGAAAGTAAACGTTGATTTTATTTAAGCCACTGTTATTGGGATTTTCTGGCATTAGCAACCAAATCTAATTGTGTGGCATCCCCAAGGCCTAGCATGTTGCCTGACATCGGAAGGTTGTTGAATGAATAAATGATGGCAAACAGGATAAGATTGGCAAGACGAGAGGGGGACGCTGTGCCAGGTAGCAAGCCTGGGTGGCGGGTGAGGGACAGACAGACTGGCTCCTTGGGGTATGGAGATGCCTCCTCCCGTGCGGGCGGGGAATAATCAGGTTCTGCTACTTCCCAGGAGGGGCGGCAAACTCCTCCTTCACACAGGTTGCGATTAGCAAAGACAACACTCAAGTGCTCCTGTTGTGGAGTTTCTTTTTTTTTTTTTTTTGCCAGTCCTGCTTGGTGATAAATACCTTGGGAGGCTGCTAGGAGTCTCACGCGGAGTCAGTTTTCTAAGCGCCTGAGACTGGTCTCGAACAGTTGGGGGTGAGGTGCTTGTGTTGGTCAAGCCCCTGCTAGGTGCTGGGCCTGTGCCAGCCCTTTCCCAGCACACGTCCCCCAGTAACACTACCCCGTACGGGTGACAGGTGACAGGGTAGTGGTGCGCCAGCCTGCCCCTCCCATGCTTGCTCTCCAGCCGGCTCCCACATCACTGCTTTGAACACGTCCAGAGAAGGTGTCACCGCTCACCATCACACAGCAACACAGGGATAGGTTTGGTGTTAGAAGAGAGTAGGCTCTGTGGGGACACAGAGAGAACACTAGGCCCCCGTGAGTGCAGCTTGCGTGCTCACTGACTTGTCATCACTCCCCGAGGCCACACCACACGCAGGGTGCCCTGCTGAGCGCCAAGATGCAAATTCAACCACATGGGCCTGCTGTCAAGAGGCCTGTTGCACGGTGGGCAGGTCACAAGACTAAAAGGGTGGTCGTCGTGCCCGGATGTGGTCGTATGGGCTAGGAGTGGTGCCTGCAGCAGTGTGGAGGAAGCAGGGGCTTGTTTCCTCTCCGATGAGAGGGTGCAGCTAGGGCGGAGGCTTCGCCACGCAGCTGCTCCCTGTCCACAGTTTGGGACCCACCCCTTTGCTCCCACATGGCTGCTCTCCTTGGGACACCGCGCCCGCATTCCAGGCCGGAACGAGAAGGCACAGGGCTCGCTGGCTACATCGGCCCCTCCCGGGTCTGAGCGCTCACCGTGTCCTCTGCCGTTGTCCTCCGGGCCAGCACTACCTTGCTGCCCTGAACAGATGGGTGCTGTTGCTAAGGGACACAGGGGGACTGCGCCGCAGGCATGACCTGCTCACGGGATTTGACGGAGGACGGTCTGTGGTGAGTGAGCGAGGGCTGCCACGTGGCTGGGTCGGGGTGGGGGGGGGCAGAGCGGAAGTGTAAACACCTTCTTCCCCTGGACAGGGCTGGGTGGGCTGATTTCCCAGAGAAGCGGACCTGGAAGCCGGTCTTCAGGGGATGGACAGGAAGGGTGGGGGAGGGGAACTCGCTGCAGACCCCAAGCTGACCGTGTTTGACCCAGGGATCTGGTACAACCACGCAGAAGCCCAGGTGGCTACCCGTGTTACAGCGAGCGTTTCTGGGGTGGGCTTCGGTGGGCGCTACACGGAGACCCCGCGGGCACAGCGAGGATGCAGCGCAGCGGACAGATGCCCCCCGGGGGCTGCGGCAGCTTCTTCCCTCCGCTCTTCCTCTGGGGGGTCTCTTGGCCACCCCCTTGACCCTCACCAGTCCGGGTCCTGGTTCTCCCACAGGACGGCCCTGATGGAGGGGGCCGTCTCTCCTGCTTCTCCGGGGGGCGCTGGGGCCCTCGCCCCAGACTGGGGAGGAGGCAGCAGGTACTGAGCACCGGCCCTGGGCGGCCCTGCTTGCGCTAGACCACCCGGTCCGCAGCCCCGGGGCACCCGCTCGGCCCGCTGGGTAGGCGGGAAGCACACTCTGCAGGTGGGGCCGACCTGGAGGAGGTGTACTTCGCTTTCCCCTCCTTTCCTTCGCACCCGCGCCCGCTGAGCGTGGGGCGTGGCCGGAGCACCCTCAGACCCCGCTGCCTGGAGGCCCGTCCCCTGAGGGCCCTCCGCGGAAAGGCTTTGGTGTGTGCTGACGATCCCGTCTACTCCCCCGCAGGCATGCACCAAGGCGTGGGGTCCGCAGGGCACGGGCCCCTCCCGGCAGTGCTCAGCGGCCGCCCTAGACCCGGGCGCTGGCCCTTGGTGCCCTCCGGACCCGAGTCCGGGGCCCGCACGGCCACTGCGCCGCCGCGGCTCTGCCTCTCAGACCCGTGAGATCCGGTCGGGCCTCTGAGGCGGGGACCGCTCACTCCGCGTCTGTCACCCCCGTTCCACAGATGGGGGGACTGAGGATCGGGGGAGCGAGTGAGCCGGCCGCCTACAGGCCCGGGGAGGCGGCGGGAACGGCTCGGCCCAGCTCGGCAGGCCGGGATGGCGCGTCCTCCATGGCCCTCGAGGGCCGCGGCCCTGGGTACCCGCGGGGGTTCCCGCCGGGCGCAGGCTTTCTGGCCCAGCCGGCCGCCGTCCCAGGCCGTTTCCGCTGCCCGCGCGGGGCACTCTGGGACTTGTAGTCCCAGGGCTCACGCCGTCCCCAGCCCGTCCGCGGCTCGGCGGCCATTGGCTGGCGCGAGGCGTCGGGGCAGACGGGACGGACGGGGGGCGGCCTCGCTGCCCTCGCCGGCGCGAGAGGGGCCGTCACGTGATGTTTGGGTGCCGGCTCCGCCCCCCCGAACCGCCCCTCCCTCCGAGAGCGCACGGAGCGCGCCCGCGAGCCACCGAGGCCCAGGTGAGGCAGCGGCGCGCGGTGGCGCCGGGCCGGCGGGGGCGGGCCGGCGGGGGGAGGCTGGCTCGGCTGGGAGGGCGCGAGGCCGGAAGCGGGGGCGGCGGAGGCCGGGGCCGGGAGGGGCGCGTGGGGACCGAGGTGGTCGGGGGCGGGGTGGGGCGGGGCCCGCGCGGCGGGAGGGCCCTCGGGAGGGGCGGGACCGCCATGGCAGGGGCGGGGCCTAGGGGCGGGGCAGGGTCTCGGGGGCGGAGCGCTCGCGCCGAGGCCCGGGTGCCCACCTGTTGGGCACCAGGGACGCTGCGAGCGGGAGGCAGCCCTTGAGGGAGAGCCGGACGCGATTAGCTTCCCCTCCGCTCCTTTCTGCTTTTCTTCTACGTTTGGCTTAAAACGTGCCTCTGGGGCACGGAGGGTAGGGACCTTTCCGCCCGTCCAGCTTCCAGGTGCCTCTGATCTGTGCTGCCCCCGCGGAAGCCCTCCAGGGGCTTCCTGTTGGGAGACTCACGTTTCACTCCTCCTTTGCCCTCTGGGCTCTTTGTGCGCCGTCCAGTGTGGCGGCCTCTAGCCAGCGCGGCGCAGGCATGGAACACTGCGGTCATGGCAGACAATTCTTTGGGTCGAGCTGCTGGACTAGATGGGTCTGCTGCCATTGCAGCCACACCTGGCCCCTTCCTCACACACCCTCTTCCTGCCCTTGTCTTAGTTCCTGGTGGGATGGCAGCTCACCATCTTTACGGCACGTCGCAGCCCACTTTCCTGACCGCTCTCTCCTACCAGTACCCTGGTTCAGGTCCTTTCTCTTTTCCTTCCCAGCACTTCATGTTTCGTCACTGTCGCTTGTTTGCTTGTTTTCCGCTTTATCTTGGGTCCCCAGGAGGCAGGGATTGGGATTGGTCCTCACTATAGCCCCAGGGTGGACAGAGTGTCAGGGTGAGGTCCAGGTGCAGTTTGTCAGTATTGGACTGCTTCAGCCTATTAAAATGGTACTTCTGAGTGGTCAGCCTCATATGTGGTAGGTCCTCGGTAGAAACCCGGTGCAGCCTGCCCAGGACGGTGCAGGAGCCCAGTTGTGACTGCAGTGGCTGTGGGAGAGTGGCAGTCCGAGAAGGCTTCCTGGAGGAGGTGGAGCTTCCTGGGCCACCTGCACATTTCTCTCCTCCTTTGTTTGCTCTGACTGTATCCAGGCTACCTTCTCCGGGCGCTCCTCTGCAGGGCCCTGAGGCGGGCACCTAGACATGGGCACTGCCATCTAGGGGTTTGGGGGCTCATGGGCAGACAGGAGTCCTTAAGTCCTCTCCTGCAAGGTGAAGATCTGGACCCTGTTCCTGCCTACTGCTCCAGCCACATCTTCCACCACTTGCTTCGTGTGCCCTGCCAGTGCACAAGCCCTTGTTTCCTGCACAGCCCATGTCTTTTTTCATGTCTGTGCCTTCCACTTGGAATGCCTTGTACTCTGGTTCTCTTTGCACGCTTTCCTGTCCCTTTCCTCCCCTGGGTCGGTTCACCCACGTTTATGACCATGGCTCACAGCACACAGCACCCTTCTGTGTTACTGAGAGTTTCGTTGCTCTCTGACTAGTGTTCGGACTAGTGTTTGGGAGAAACAAACCGTTGGCCAAGGCTTAGATTCTTTTTTAACGCGCACGGGCGTATCTGTGGCTGCTGGGTTTGTTTTGATTGTGTTATTTGCTACAAATGGAATTTAACCTGGGTGGCTCAGTCCAGCCGTAATTCTTTCTGTTCTTTGAATTGTGATCTGTGCCATGTCAGTAATGACGGACTTGCTGGGCTGTGAAGGTAGGCCGCCTCTCGGATTCCTCTGTTTTCTGCCAGAACATTCAGCACCGCCTGGCTCCTAAGTGTTTGCTGGATCCCTGAATGGAGGAGTGGGTGACATAAGACTAAAGTGAAGGGGGAATGAACAGCGGCAGACCTGAGGGAGGCAGGTGAGGTCTGGATTTGCTGCCGATCCCAGGAGGGCCAGCCTGTGCCGCGCTGAGAGTCACTTGAAGAGCAGCCGAGACAGGGCTGTGGGGAGCAGGGACCAGGGGTCTGAGGTCTGGGCCGGACCACACGAGGGGCCTACGGCTAGAGGTGTGCGCCCCCTCCCAGCCCGCAGAGTCCAGGCTGTCGGCCCGTGGGCTCAGTATCGTGTGGCTGGGTCCACGATGGTGGTAGCAGTGCCGTGGACCTTTCCCTGGCGTGATTGCTGGCTGGGGAGAGCGGGGTCTTCCTGGGAACCGGCGTGGCAGGCTGCACACAGTCCCAGCAGCCCTGCGTTCCCGCCTCCAGGAGAGGGCAGCCCGCCCCGAGGTGGACGCAAGAGAGCAGGCCAGGCAGTCGTGCTGACCTTGTGAGCCCCCGTCTCGGAGCTCCCAGTCAGTAAAGTTTTATTGTTTTCTTTACATGGGGTGATGGAAGACTGTCTTGTTTTCTGCCTCTTGATGTCCCCCGAGGGAAGGATGGGCACCCAGTCCTGACTGCGTCAGCATCCTGGTATGAACAGTGAAGTCCCGCGGACACAGGGTGGCTGAGTCTCAGCTGTGGGGTCCTGAGCCACGTTCCTCATTAGCACGTCCCCGCCCTCTGTCCTTTCCGATTCCGCAGCCACTGGGAGGGGGTGGCATCCGCGCCATCGCAGAGACACAGGCACTGAAGCTCTGGGAGGGGCTGTGGAGTCAGGGGGTGCCCGGGAGGCTGGTGCAGCTGCTCCTGAGCAGCCCTCCGGCTCCAGAGACTGCTCTCTGGCCTGCGTTTGAGGTGGATTAGCGGGAACACAGGAGAACTGACCATCGTCACCCTCTTTGTATCATCATCATGGTAGTCAGCACCGTTTATGGACCTAGCACCTGCTAGGTTCCTCATGTTCCTAAGATCAGGACACTTCCTGGGGCTGAGTAACTTACCTGGGGTCACAGGCCCGAAAGTGAGCTGCCAGGATTTGTCTCCAGCACTCCGGCTCCAGAGCCCGCCCACCGCCCTGCTGCCCCGCCCGCCCAGCCTTCTTGCCCTGCTGCTTCCTGGGAGGACTGATCGGAAGCTGCCACCGCCCCAGAGGATGCTTTTTGAGTTGGAGAACGTCTCTGGTAGTGGTGATGATTATACTAATAAAGACTTAATCCTGACTTTCCCTCCGTATTGAACTGATGTTCTAAAGGAGTGCCTGGCAAGGGTCGAGGGCGTTAGGGAGTCTAGGTCTGGAAGTGTGGTATCTTTCATGGGGGGGGGGGGCGGTGGTCGCGGCTGGGCTGGAACTTGGAATTCTTGTTCCCGGTGTGGCCGGATGAAAGGGGGTTAGAGTGAGTCCATCATTGGCCATGGCTTCTCTCTGGGACCTGTGGAAAGGAGTCAGGTCCTTAGGGCTTTGGGACCAGGTGCCACGCTCGGGCACCTGTCTGTCCATGTGTGTCCTACTGTTGCCCGAGCCAGACCCTGGATGTGGTCGCGGGGTCACAGGCTGCGCCTGCACCAACTAGGAAGCTGGATGTTAGGGGTGCGGGGTGGTGGGGAAGGAGGGAGGTGGGATGTTGTCTGGGGAAGATGGGGGGCAGGCACCCCGGGGTATGGCAGGGGCATCAGAGCTCTGTTCAGGGAGCCGGTGCCAGACAGAGCCGACCAGGGGCAGCCCCCCCGCCTTCCGCCCCAGACACCTCTGGCTGACTGCCCTCCACTGGGAGCCATAATCTGTTCCTGCCAAGTATTTGGAAAGGGACACAGTTTTACACCGGCAGCCCGGAATCAGTCTCTCCCACGTGAACACGGCACAGCAGTCCCCTTCCCGGGCCTGGCTGCCCTCTCAGCACAGGCTTTCAGTGGCGGTGCCAACGAGGTGCTGGACCCCTGCCTCGGGTCTTCCCTCCTTCCCCGCTCTGGCCTCACCCGCAGCCAGGGTGCCAGTGAGCCTGGGCAGGTGGGAGGTGGGCCTGGGCTTGGGAGGTGAGTCGGTTCTGTGTCTTCCGGGTCCAGGGTCCGGAAAGCCTTCAGTCTCAGGGCGGACGTTCTGGCTGGTCTGCAGCCTCCAGCCTGGACCCCGTAATCCCCTCTCAGTGTCCTGGCTCTTCCGGCCCGGGGGCCGCTCTGGCATGTTTCCCCGGCTGACATGTCTCAGGGCGCCCATCTGCAGCATCAGGCCGCCTCCGCACTTGGCCTTTGCGGCTCTCACAGTGTGACCTGAATGTCTTTCCAGCCTTTGGTCAACCTGCTGGGCCGATTTCTCGGCTGCCCAAGCCTGCCCTCTGGGGTCAGCTTGGCTGCCCCTCTGGCTGGAATGGCCAGGCGCCAGCGCCCCTGGGGACGGCCTCCGACCGGTCAAGGCTCAGGTCTGCGCTGCCGTGTGGAAGCCTGGCCCGTCCTCGGAGGCCTGGCACAGGGCAGGGCAGGGCAGGGGTTGCAGACTGATGGAAAGCCTCGCGTGGCTGCATCCTTGTTTCCTTGTGGTCATTTGTTTGGTGTCGGGCTCCCCATGTACTCTCCAGGGCCAGGACCCTGTCTGCCTCTGTGGCCCCAGCACAGGAAGAGCACCCAGTAGGTGCTCGATAAATGCTCATGTAAGCACAAGCTAGCTATTGGAAAGGGCTATTTCTCAGCTCTTTCAGCTGGTTTCTGGACATCTGCTGTGCCGGGGACCACCCGCATCTCCAGGTGGGCCAGCTGTGAGCAGGTGCTTCACATGTGCGCCCCGGCTCCTTAGAGCAGAAGGAAGACAGCAGCTTGCAGAGGGCGGGTTATAGCTTACAGGGGGCAGAGCTGTGCGGGGATGGGTCTTCCAGGGCCCTGCAGGTGGGTGGCACGTGGAACATGCTGTAGGGACCCTGAGGAGCGTGGCCGCAGCTCCGAGTGGAGGGTGTGGTGCTTTTAGTGCCGCTGGTCAGAGCAGGGAAGCGGGGCAGTCATTTCCTTTTAGACTTCAGGAGGTGATGCCTGTTTTCCCAAGGCCACGAAGTGCAGAGCAGGCTGGGCATGGGACCTGGCGTGTCCAGTCCTAGAACCTGGGCTTTCCCACTCTGCCCCACGGCGTTACCAACCCAGGGTTGTAGAGAGCTGCTGGACCAGTGGCTTGAGGGGGTCCCCGGAACTGGAGGGGCTCTAGTCACCCCAGCTGGCAGCATTCTCTTCCTTTAGCCAGAGCAGCTCTGATCTCATCCATTTCACCTGGACCTTCTGAGGATGATTGTGTTTGAAGAAAGGCTTCTGTAGCTGGGAAAAGCTCTAAAGCTGGTTCAGCCCTCATTTTACACCTGGGGAGGCAGGGGCCAGAGCCGCCTGCTGCTGTGGGGTGCAGCCTTGCCCTGCCTCTTCCGTCTGGCAGTGTGTGCTGCTGCCCACGTGCAGGAGGGGTTGGAGGCCCCTGGAGGGGGGTGCCCCACAGGCAGCAGGCGGGGTTCTGTCTTATGGGCCAGGAGGGCCAGCTGGGCAGGAGTGAAGTCAGGCAGCAGGTGCGGGCACGGAGGTGATTGGATGGACAGAAGTCTTAACGGTGTAGGGTAGGTCTTGCTGCGGTAACAAGTATCCCCCAGGTGCCAACAGCTTCAAACCACAAAGTCAGCTTTGTGCCTTGGGAAGGACACCCTTCCTTGCTGGGCTTCCCCTTTTCCTTGAAGGATTGCCCTGTGCTCAGAGAGAGGCTGGGCCCTGCGGGGTCACCTCCCTTTGTGGCTTCCATGTCCCAGGAGGCAGGCACTCGGGAGGCAGATCAGGCTGGATATGTCCTCTGCTCTGGCCACTTGGTGACCTCGGGCGTGGAGACTGACAGCCCAGTGTCTTTTGTTTTTGTTTTTTTAATTATTAAACTTTATATTTTGAGACATTGTGTGTTCACATGTACAACTGTAAGAACTGATTCTGAGCCTTCTTGTGTACCTTTACCCAGTTTCCCCAAAGGTAGCATCTCACAGAGCTGTAGCACCATGCCACACCCAGGATACCAACAATGGATGCAGTCAGAATACAGGCTGTTGCTGTCACGTGGTTGTACTTTTGTAGCCACACCCACCTCCCTGCTACCTTCACCCTCCTGAACTCCTGGGAAGCCCCAGTCTTGCCTCCTTCTTTCATACGTCATTTCAAGAATGTTATACAGGGCTTCCCTGGTGGCGCAGTGGTTGAGAGTCCGCCTGCCGATGCAGGGGACATGGGTTCGTGCCCCGGTCCGGGAAGATCCCACACGCCGCGGAGCAGCTGGGCCTGTGAGCCATGGCCGCTGAGCCTGCGCATC
>RJWK010050918.1:0-16116 GCA_004363435.1 Platanista minor | reverse complement strand
AAAAAAAAAAAAAAGGGGCTTCCCTGGTGGCACAGCGGTTGAGAGTCCGCCTGCCGATGCAGGGGAACACGGTTCGTGCCCCGGTCCGGGAAGATCCCACATGCCGCCGCGGAGCGGCTGGGCGCGTGAGCCGTGGCCGCTGAGCCTGCGCGTCCGGAGCCTGTGCTCCGCAGCGGGAGAGGCCACAGCAGCGAGAGGCCCGCGTACCGCAAAAAAAAAAAAAGAAGAAGAATCAGCAGCTCAGAGAATTAAATTACTTACTTACCACCACCCCCAACCAAGACACCACTGCTCTAAGTGGCAGAGCCGAGCTCCGATCTCAGGTCTGACTTTCAAAAGCCCATGCCTCTGCCACACTGCCAAGCAGCCGCCCCCATTCACCTCTGCCTTCGTCAAGCACAGAACACACGGTGTCTCCTACATGCAGGAATCAAACCCATGTTCGAGCCTGGCTCCCCACTTCCTGGCTTTCTTGCCTCTTAAATGAAACCAAGTCAAAGTATGTGGGAAAAACGGATAGCTGCCCAAAGATTCACGCCCTTTCCTTACTGTAAAGTCACTGAAAAGTGGTTGGTTTCCCATCCAGGACTTCATTTCCCAGACGCCTTGCATCTAGGCGGAATCACGTGACTAGCTCTCACCAACGGAAAGTGGGTGGGAAGTGATATCTGAGTCAGGGCAGTTAAAGATGGACGCACCCTCTCCATACTCCTTCCCTTCCGCCAGCTGCAACGGTGGCATCACAGGATGGAAAGTGCCTGGATCCCTGAATCACTCTTCTTCCTAGTGGAAGAGAGTCACCCACCAACCAGGAACACCCACTCTGGACTGCTACATGAACAAGAAATAAGGCTCTGCAATACAGAGTCACTGAAACTTTGAGATGTGTTACCACAGCTAGCGTTACTCTAATTCATACGGTGAATAAAATCACTTCGGGATAAAAATCACTACCTCCACCCCAGGAGAAAGCCTATTTAAGAAATAAAAACAGGAAGCCAGATCCTGGAGGAATGGGAGTAGAATCAAAAAGAGTTTCGGAAAATCGGAGTCATGTCTTCCAGAAGCAGGAACCATAAACACAGCCAAAAGCTCAAGGTGGCAGAGCCGCCCCCACAAGCACGGGATCTGTGGACTAAGCGGAGCCCAGAAGCAGACGAGGGGCCTCACAGAAGGGGAGGATGAAGAGCTCGGATTTCTCAAAGGTGGGGCCAGTGCAGTTCTGGCCCCAGCCAATGATTCTCCTGGCTTGGGGCCAGTCATGCCCGCAAATCCCAACATTTGGCTTAGAAGGTACAAGAAAACACCCAGATTACAAGAGAGGATGGACACTTCCTCGCTGTGAAAGTCCCCCCGGGCCCAAACTCATTAATACTACAACCGTTGTTCTGAGTTTAAAAGAAAAAACCCTCAGAGTCAAAAAGGACCGAGAGGAGCAGACCCCTGGAGTGCCAAGCCCTTGCACAATTACGTATTTGGGGTGCGTGTTGTCTCCAACATGCAACAGTGTGTGGGTGTGTGCATTTGTGCTTTGGAAAGTACACAAAGGACAGAATTCAAGACTCCTCTTCATTTCTCTAACACCCTCTCTCCCCAACCCATAGGAGAAATTCCATCACCCCTGAATCTAGCCTAAAACGAAACAGGAACAAGAGCCCCAGAGCACGGCAGCCTCTCTATTACTGAGGAGGCTCCTGAGGCAGGTCACACACAAAGCCAGCACTTCCTCCCTGTCCTCACAGTCCTGGCAAGGACCCAGAGTCCCACTTAACAATCATCCCAACGAGGGCCCTCCTCTCCACAGGACCTGAAACAAGGAACGTGGGGCTTCTCATTCCTTTCTGTGGATGGCACCACAAACCCTCTCAGCTTCCAAACTTCCCAGTTCCCTCAGTCATCTGCCTGCAAGGTCCTTGCTCAATCTATCTACTGCTTCTCCTCCAAATCCTTCCCTTCTTCTCTGCTCCTAAGACCAGCACCCAAGTCCAGGCCCTCTGTACCCCGACTCTGGAATCCTGCACTGGCCTCGGAACACGCTTCTCAGTTCCCAGTGTCTCCCTTCTCCAATCCACACTGAACACTGCTCCCGTTGACTGATCGTGTCACTCTCTTATTCAAAGACCTTCAGTGGGTCCCTACTGTCTAACAGAAACCTAAACTCCTGACTCTGGTGGCTCCTGAGTGGCCTTGACCAGACCCTATTATTCTTTCTTCTTTAGGGTTATCATTATTCATGTCCTCCTACTTCCATGGATTTGCCCATGGTATTTCTTGCACCTCTCTACCTATAAGCACCCAAATTCTACCTGTTCACATTCCAATTAAATGCATTTCCATCATGAAGCCTTATTTGACCCTGCCAGCTTAAAATATTCCCTCTCACCTATGATTTCAGTCCACACTTTAAATCTGTGCTTAGCATTAGAGTAGCCACCAGACACATGTAGCTTACCAAGCACTTGAAATGTGGCTAATGTGACTGAGAAACTAAAGGTCTGATTTTATTTCAACTAATTTAAATATTAATTTTAAAACTGATGCTCAAGGCTTAGTTATTACAAAACTTTTTAGGTATGTTTAGAACAACTTTGGTATGTAAGGCCACTTTTTCAACTGTAAATTTTATGAAATCTAAATACAGATCAAATATTTCCAACGAACATTCCACATTCAAGTTGAGATGTTTTGTAATGAAATACATACCGGAACTGAAGGCTCAGTATAAAAAAAGAAATGTAAACTATCTCACTAATGATTTTTTATACTGATGATGTGATGAAATGATAATATTTTGGACATACTGGGGTAAATAAAATGTATTATTAAAAATAGGGCTTCCCTGGTGGCGCAGTGGTTGAGAGTCTGCCTGCCAATGCAGAGGACACAGGTTTGTGCCCCGGTCTGGGAAGATCCCACATGCCGCGGGGCGGCTGGGCCCGTGAGCCATGGCTGCTGGGCCTGCGCGTCCGGAGCCTGTGCTCCTCAACGGGAGAGGCCACAACAGTGAAAGGCCCGCATACCGCAAAATAAATAATAATAATAATAATTCCACTGTTTCTTTTTACTTTTTTTTACTATGGCTATTAGAATAGTTAAAACCACATATATGCCTCATATATTTCTACAGGACAGTGCTGATTGAGTTCTTTCCTATAACATTTACTAGTTGCATTTTGTGTTAGATTTATGACTGGGGCTATCTACTCTTTAACCTCTTTAAGGGAATATTTTCCCTCATTCATTTCTGTAATAGTAATAATAACAACAATAGAAATAGCAGCTAATATAATGAGACTTATTAGGTGACAGACATGCTTTAAGCATTTACGTCTATTAACTCATTTGATCCTAACAACAGCTCTAAAAGATAGATATGTCACTGTCCCACTTTTGCTGGTGGGGAAACTGAGATGCAAAGAGTTTACCTGACACTTAGGAGTTTGAGGTAACTTACTTGAGGTCAAGCAGCTAGTTAAGTGTCAAATCTGCCACCTGAACCCAGACAGTTTCTAGAGCCCATACGCTTACCTATATGCTAACTGCTTGCCTTTTACATTTGTCCCAATACTTAGCCCTGATATGGTAGTCAGGAAATATGCACCAGACAAGCAAAACACAACTTCTCCCGCCTTGCAAGGCAGATGGCTAAGCTACAGCAATAGAAATGATAACCAAAGATTATGAAAGAAAAGTGGGGGGGGGGGGGAATGGGGAGGGAGGTGAGAGAGAAGAGGACAGCAAGAGTACAAGAATATAAGTTTGTGAAGCCTAAACAAATACAGACTTCTGCAATAAAAGTGACAGCTCATATCAAGCAAGCTTAACTTTTTATGTTTTCAGGATGTTGCTGGAAAACACATTTTTCCAGGATTAGAGCTTCAACTTCCTCATTTAGGGAGGAGCCATCCAATTCTGATATTCCAGATCCATTAGCAGGAGGTGAAACACTGATGGAAAGCCTGGAACATCACTGGGGTTTGGCCAGTGTTGCTGCCATTCCCAAAGCTGAATAAGAAATTGCTTTGGGTCTATTAGGTCACACCTAATGTCAAAGACAGAATTTTAAAAAATCAATCAGGGTATTAGACCAAAAACCAGCATTATGACACCAAAAAAAGTTGGCTCGGGAACAGCACCCAGGACCAAGAACATCGAGATAAACTTGGCTTGGCTACAAGAACGTCCCCTACCAGTAAACGTACAGATTTTATCCTAACTCCAGGCAAAAGAAAACTGAAACTGAAATACCAACACTACAAAGCTTCCAGCACACCCTTAACTGGACACCTTCAAAGGTTACTGCAAGTAATACTCACAGGTCAAATCTTTCCATACAATGAGGCCTCACCTGGAGGTGAAGGTTCATAAATAAAGCAGAACTAGTAGGAGTTTGGCTGCTGTTCCACAACAGCCTGTGAGACCCTTTCAAAGGAGAGACCCAGTTTCAGACAACAGTGTGCTAGTGCTATGAGGGTTAATGTTATGTGTCAACTTGACTTGCTAAGGGATTCCCAGATAGCCAGCTGGTAAAACATTATTTCTCGGTGTGTCTGTGAGGTTGTTTCTGGAAAAGATTAACATTTGAATTGGTAGACCCAGTAAAGATCGCCCTCACCGATACACATGGGCTGCATCCAATTAGTTGAAAGGCAGAGAATGAAAAACACCCCTGGTGAATCCAGCAGAGAATCCATGTGACAGGAAGCCCAAGTCCAAAGGCTGAAGCCTGGGCCTGACAAGGAGGCAAGGAAGAGCCCATCAGAGGTACCCAGGCAGGAGAAGAAAAAAGGAGTTCCTTGAGGACAAGGACAAGGTCTGCCCTTCTTAAATGGTGGGACGCCCAGTTCCTCTGCTGCTTACACTTCCTCAGGCCCAAGCTATGTTGGCTTCCCTACCTACTCATCCAGCCAAGTCAAGATGAAACTTTGGTTCCTATGAAGTTGGTGAATCTTGTTCATCTAGGGAACAGAGGTGAATGGAAGAATTCTGTTACCAAAGCCCCACCCTAAACCCCACCAGTCTCTCCTTACCTCCCCCGCCTACTAAATTTAACATGACAGTACACGGCCACCTCGGATTCCTCACGTGCCAACAGCCCCTTTCCGGCCTGATCTGCTGTTTCTCCTACTCTTACACGTTGTTCTCCCACCTCCTCCTTCACCCCTTCAACCACTTCTACTTGCCAAACCCTCATCTTCAGGGGCCTCTCCTCTTTACACCTCCCCTTCCTCTCACATCTTCAAGGAGCAAGTTCAAACCCACTGTGGTACAAAAAGTGCTACTGAAGATCAACAGACTAAGGAATTCCATGGAACAGAGTCCCCTACCCCACTCCTGAGATGACTGTGGAAATTCCATGGACATTGAAATCTGAAAAGTGCTGAATACTTCATCTGTTCCTTAGAGTTTGTACAGTGCACACTCATATATTAAAGGCCCTGAGAAATCCTACAGTTAAGAAACTGTTCAAATGGTCAAAGGACTTGAATAGACACTTCTCCAAAGAGGATACACAAATGGCCAACAAGCATATGAAAAGATGCTCAACATCACTAATCATCATGGAAATACAAGTCAAAACCACGAGATATTACCTCATATCCATTAGGACACCACCATCAAAAAAAAAGAAATAACAAGTGTTGGCAAGGATGTAAAGAAATTAGAATTCTTGTGCACTGTTGGGGTAAATGTAAAATGGCATGGCCACCACGGGAAACAGTATGGAGGTTCCTGAAAAAATTAAAAATAGAATTACTATAGGATCCAGCAATCCCACTTCAGGTATATATCCAAAAGAATTGAACAAGATCTCAAAGAGACATTTACAGATCCATGTTCAGTACTGCATTATTCACAAGAGCCAAGAGGTGGAAGCAACCTGAATGTTCATAAACAAATGAATAAAGAAAATGTAGTATATGCATACAATGGATTATTATTTAGCCTTAAAAAAGAAGGAAATCCGTCATAAGCTACAACATGGATCAACCTTGAGGACATTACACTAAGTGAAATTAAGCCAGTTACGAAAGACAATACTGCATGATTCCACTTAGATGAGGCACTTAAGGTGGTCAAATTCTTAGAAAGTAGGATGGCAGTTGGCAGGGACAGGGAGAGTGGCTGTATTTTCAGGTTTGCAAGACGAAAAAGTTCTAGAGATCTGCTGTACAATTATGTGCACACAGTTAACACTGATGCATTGTACAGTGGTGTGAAAAATGGTTAAATGTTGTTTTTTTACCACAATAAAAAAAAAGAAACTGTTCACTATTTTCTTGACCCCTGACTACACTTTTTGCAGAACACCTTACAAAACACAACAGGAATGCTGTAGAATACGGTTTGGGAAACTCTGTTCTAAACATCAAAATATCCTGAATGTCATGAAATCATCCAATCCCTTTGGTTATTCATTTCAGCCCTTCATTTGCTCCTGAGGCCAGGCAATCTCCTGTGCCTCCAAGCAGGGGTCCAATCTTGATGCTGTCCCCAGGTTAACACTGGCCTGATATTGTCACGACCATATGGTTTGCCACCGTTGGAGGAGGGGCAGAAAGGAGGTCAGCTAGAGTGGACCTCTTTCGGGAACTTTGCTTCAGCTTACAGTAATACCCTTATATGCCACCCCCTCCATCATGGCAGACCCTCATCAGTCATGTCAGTGCCACGCGAGATCTCACATGTGAGCACGCATGCACACGCGTGCACACACACGTACTTATACACTCACAGTGACAAAGGGTAAACACCAAGCTACTACACCAATCAAGTTCTCACCCAGGACTCTGGATTTGGAATTAAGGTTCTGGCTCAATCTGGTATCTTGAAAGTAACAGATAAAGAGATATATATGCAGAAACTGTGGGGTGGCCATCTATTCACTATCTACCTTGTTGCCAGAGACACAAAGAAACTTACCTGCAGCAAGAGCTGAAACCCCTCCCATTCCAGTCCTCCTAGAGGGCCAGCTGCACCCTGCCCTCAGGTTCCACAGGACATCCTACCTGAGGCACAACTCCAGAGAGTACCATTCACAACTTGGAGTTGTGCCAGTGCAGTGGCCCTGCCCCTAAATCCTTATAAAGCAGCATTTTTATTGCTCAAAGTACTTCAAGGTGGTTTCTATTGCCTGCAACTAAAGAATTCTAGAACACCAGTATTTCTGACTATTGCTTTTTACTTCCTTAGGCTTTTGCCAGAGGAACTTAGCACCTTGCTTCTGAAAAGCACTCTAAGCTTCCCTGCTTCTCTGCCTTTGCTCCTACTAATCCTTCTATCTAGAATCCCTTCCCCCTTCTCTATTTACCCAACTCTATGCGTCTTTCAAGGTCCAGTTCACATGCCTCCCCTGCCCATGAAGCCTTCCATCACCCTCCCCTCTCACCCTCAAACATCCACAGCCCTCTGCCCAGATTTTCTTGATGGCACGTCCACATTCCACCTTGCAATACAGGCATGTGTATGCATATCTTAACTCCATTACTAAACTGTCTGCTTCTTGAGACCAGGACCATTCTCATCTTTGTGTCATGTACCATACCTAAGGCAGTGCACATAAACAAAGGCTATAAAAAGTATATGTGTAGATGACTCTATGGAAGAATAATAGCACTTTGTATACCGTCTCAGGTCTCTACTAAACCGTAAACACGAGGAGGGCAGGAATTCAAACTTAAATTCGTCTTTGTAACCCTGCAGTACCATGACCATGGTGTAGGCATCCAAACACCTGCTGACTCAATGACTTAAAAAAGTAAATCCTAGAATCCTTTCGTCCTCTGCTTTTCAGCCCCATCACATGCAGTCTCCACCACTCTTAACCCGACTCTCCCATAATTAAATCACTCATGTTCTCAGATACAGGGGGCACTTATTGAAATGAATACCAAAGGTATTTGGAAAACCAAAGGTGGTGGCTGGGGGGATGATGGGGGTAATATACAGAATCATCCCTAAAACCTGCTAGAGTGGAGATCCAAGATGAATTTCTGGCTGCCCTTCTGGCTGTGCCAGTGGGACAGGACAGTCTGGATGGGGAGAAGGGAGGCAGGACAGGCAATTCTGCTGGGGACATGGTGTGGCAAAGGAGATGGGGTAAAGTGCATCAGCAACAGAAAGGTCCAGACTTCTGCCCCTTCATTTATCTCCTAATTCTTCCACAATTTATTGAAAGCTAGCTATATACATTGGAAATAAGGAAGCCAGGGCCAAATCAATAGCATTCAGTGAGACTCTACTGGACACAGGTCCCTGTGCCTAGCCCTGGAGAACATGCTTAGATGTGGGTTGACAACTTGAATCCTACAAACACATTGGGGCTGAGGGAAAGGAATAAAAAGAAACGAGGAGCTGACGAGTTCCATCACCAGCCCATCTCCACTCAGTACCTGGTGGGCATCTCCCGACGGGATGATGTAGGCCTGGATTGGTTCTGTCACATACTCCAGGTTCCTCATGGCTTGTCTCAGCTGCCGAAGCAGCTCCGAAGTTACCTTTGGAGCCATTCTGCTATCTGCAACAACAGGAGAGTTTGTACCAAAACCAGACTGCTCCACGCCACTCAATGACTAGTTAAGTACCAGAGTGGTACAATTGTTACAACTGATGATCTATACTGACACATCATGATCCCCCAAAGTCCACAGTTTACATTAGGGTTCACTGTTGGTGCTGTATACTCTATGGGTTTTGACAAATGTATAATGACACATATCCATCATTATGATTTAATAGTTTAATAGTTTTCATTGCCCTAAAAATCCTCTCTGCTCAGTCTATTCATCCTTCTTTCCCCTCCCCCCAATCCATTGGTATGACTAATCTTTTTACTGTCTCCATAGTTTTGCCTTTTCCAGAAAGTCATATTGTTGTAATCTTACAGTATATAGCCTTTTCAGATAGGCTTCTTTCACTTAGCAATATGCATTTAAGATTCCTCCATGTCTCTTCATGGATTAATAGTTCATCTCTTTTCATTGCTGAATAATATTCCATTGTCTGGATGTACCACAGTTTGTTTATTCATTCACAAACTGAAGGACACCTTGGTTACTCCCAAGTTTTAGTGATTATGAATAAAAATAAAACATCCATGTTGTAGGTTTTTCTGTAGACATAAGTTTTCAATTCCTTTGGATAAATACCAAGGCACATGATTTCTGGATCATATGGTTAAGAGTATATTTGGTTTTGTAAGAAACTACCAAAATGTCTTCTAAAGTGGCTGTACCATTTTGCATTCCCACCATTAATGAATGCAAGTTCCTGCTGGTCCACATCCTAGCCACCATTTGGTATTGTCAGACGTTTGGATTTTGCCAACCCTTTTTTTTTTTTTTTAATTTTGCGGCACACGGGCCTCTCACTGTGGTGGCCTCTCCCGTTGCAGGACACAGGCTCCGGACACGCAGGCTCAGCGGCCATGGCTCACGGGCCCAGCCGCTCCGCGGCATGTGCGATCTTCCCAGACCGGGGCACAAACCCACGACCCCTGCATCAGCAGGCAGACTCTCAACCACTGAGACACCAGGGAGGCCCGCCAACCCATTTTTTACACAAACAAAAAATACCTGACTTAACCAAAAACATCCTAATGTACAATTCTGTAAGTAATTTACATTGAGGCTATTGTACTACAGGTTATCTTCAAGAATTTACACCCTGGCTCACTGTGGCTTGTACTCTGCTAGGTATAGATCCTTTTTTTGGTTTTTTTCTTTAGCATTTTTATCTGCTGCTTCTCCATCATCACCAGCACCTTAGGCTATAAAAGCCTCAGTCTTTATGGTTATCTCCAATAGATTCCCCTACGAGGTACCATACTACTACTCTTGGGACTCACTGAAAAAGTGCCCCATTTTATTCATAATCTGCAAGGGCAGCTTCAGCTGCTGGCCTCAGGGCTCCCACTCAGAAGTCTCCAAAAGACAGAAGTACTCAAAGAGAAAGACAATGGAAATGGTCCTATTCATGATTCAAACATGTCCATGATCCCTGCATTACAGATGTTTCTGAATACTTTTCAGAGGGACATCCTTTCCTTTTGTCTGACCTACTGAGCCTATAATTTCCCATGTACTTGAAAAAGAGGGATCAGAGGTATCTAATCTGACCTAAATTTATATGTCAATACCTCCATTGGGTTAAAAATGAAGCCTATTATGACCTCATAAGCTTGCCAGCATCTGAAAACTTTATTATGACGTCTTTCAGGCGCTTCAGAATAAATCTGTGTTTCCGAACCATATTTCTGAGCAATTTAACATTTTTAAAAGTCAAGCAAAAATGTAGACATCCTTTGGAGCAGTATTCCAACCTTGGCTGCACATGAGAACTACCTGGGGAACTTATTTAATTAGTCTAGAGTACAGCCTGAGCATCTGGAATTTTAAAAAGCAACTATATGACAGCAGCCAGTATATTTTCTTTCAAGATCATTAATTTCCTCATAGAATTTGGCTTCTATTTGGGCACATCCTGACTTACAGATTTTGATGGCACCGACTGGGTGTTTATAGCCCTGACTGTAGTATGGATCAATATCATGTTACTGACTTCATCAATAAAGCCAACAGAACTAACGGCAAGCACGAAATCCTCATTACAAACTGAAAACCATCAAAGGCAAAATGGAGCCGGTCAAAGACATCCTCTGCTTCCTGGTCACCACGACCGGCCTCCTCAACACCACATTCCGACCTTCATCACCATCTCTTGCCTCATCATTACATTCCTCCTCTTGACTGGCCTCCCCAGAATCACCAGCGTCCTCAGTTTCACTCCACTACAGTGGCATCTTCACACTTCCCTCCACAATGCCACCTGCCCCCCTCCCCACTATTAACATCTCCCCTGCGCCTTCCTTCCTCATCCTTCATGCCCTTCATATTTGGGCGGTGTCCTGAGTCTGATGCAGCCACTTGTCAACTATAAAGAACTCCCAATACCACAACTAACAGATAAGATGTGATAAGGGGCAGTGGCTGAGGCAACGAATGGACTGTGGCAGTGGAAGCACCTATCAAGGAGGAGGATACAATGGGCAAAGGTGGCTGAGGGAGAGGAGGCCACAGGCCAACAGGCCTGAAAAGTGACTGAATGCAATGGGTAAGCAGCTAGAGCTGAGGAGGAGACAAAGCAGGTATAATTATAAGACCCAGCCACTGAGGTGGCAGCAGTTGAAATGAGTCAAGATGGCGGAGGTGAAAATTATGGCTGAGGGTAATTTTTATGAGCATCAAATGGGCTACTATATACAAAGCACTCAGAAACAGTGCCTGGCATATAGTAAATGTTGTATTTGCAACTACTAGAGGTAGATACACAATTAACTATGAAAGCAATGTGATAAACGGTGCATTAGGTGTATATATTGCTTCTCCTTAGGGCAGGGACCATGTCATCTTCATCTCTGAATCCATGTATCTAGCCAAGCACTTAACATAAGCATACACTCACTCAAAGATGGCTGAATGAATATCACAACTTTGTGTCTATGATCTTTTCAGACTCAGCATAACAGTAATGAATCTTCAGTGAAAGAAAGCTAGGATTGGGCTTCCCTGGTGGCACAGTGGTTGAGAGTCCGCCTGCCGATGCAGGGGACACGGGTTCATGCCCCAGTCCGGGAGGAACGGCTGGGCCCGTGAGCCATGGCCACTGAGCCTGCGCGTCTGGAGCCTGTGCTCCGCAACGGGAGAAGCCACAACAGCGAGAGGCCCCCGTAACGCAAAAAAAAAAAAAAAAGAAAAGAAAAGAAAGCTAGGATCCTAGAAGATGCTGTATAATAGCACCTACTCATTCCACATCCCATTACTTTTCAGAAATGTTAGAAGCAGCCAAGAGCTAATCAGGGTGTGCAGGGAAGGGGGGAGCCAAGAACAACAAACCTAGGCCATGATGTAAAATTAGCCCATACATTGCCAGGTATTTTTAAATCATGCTTTAAAAAGAATGACTCATTTGAAAGTCTCTTGCATATGTGGGTCTGCTTTTAGACATAAGTTCCTAAACCTTCAGCCTTTATCACAAACAAAAGACTTTTCACTGCTTGGAAGTACATGAAGAGCACACCCTATTTACCTCACTTGGTGGCCAGAAGAACTTAACATGACAGCATGTGTGAAAGCTCCATGCATAGCATCTGATACATTGTAGGAGCTCAACAAATATTATTTGAATCTGAATCTGAAGCACCAGCTGGGATTCCTACATGCCTTGTTATAAGAAGAGAAGGGACTAGTTTACTCCAATTTCAGCATCTTAACATTTGCACAGATGCCAAGCTGCCTTTCCAGCATCCATAGCTTTAGAGATGGTGGTTTGTTTCTCTGTCCCACTGCTGAGCAAGGGCCAAGGGCTTTACATACATTAGTGGTTAATTCTCACAATAATCCCCCCCAGGGAGATTTCACTATTCCCATTTTACAGATAAATAAACAGGAGTTAAATCCTTGCCCAAATCAACTGGGTCATCAGGACCAGGACCCAAGCTCTATCCAATTACCAAGCCCACGCTCTATTAGATCATATTATCTAGGGAACATAACAGAGGCTCTCTTAAAGCATTCTAAGACCAAAGGAATCGAAACAAGTGGGTTCCAGTTTCCAGCTGGGATTTACAACCTCAGACAACTGAGGCTCCCTGAACCTCTATTTCTTCATACGTAATAAAAAGGTAAGTTCTCTTCAAACTCTAAATTCGATTATTCTATCACTTTTCCCTTTCCTACTTCCTCTTTTTCCCATTCCTTCCTCTCCTCCCTCCTAACACGGCCCAAAATGTGTTGGATACATCTACATTTTTAAAGAAAAAGGACCTAAAATTGCATGTAGTTGCAGCATTGACCTTTCAAAGAGAGATCCGTTATGGTTTCCAATGTGCTTCACGGGATTGATTTTTTCAGTCAACTAGAAGGAAACACTATAGTTCTTCTGGGTAGCCCACAGAAAAGCACCAGTTTACATGGGACAGAAATATAGAAATACACCACTTTTCAGAATTCAGGTTTCTGGAAACCCAATAATATAACTAACCAGTCCTGGGAAAAGGATATGGTTCCAGAAAATTCTCCCAAAAAGATTTTCCTGAATGCCCATTCAATTTATAAAGCACAATAATACACCATAAACTTTTCTTATTTCATAGTCTTATGATGAAAACTGAAAGCTAATCTCTAAGGTGGTCAATAAAGGATTATATTAGAAGTTAGAAAAATCAGAATAGGACTTTTTCAATAACAACCTGTCTCTACCACTACCACCACCATCACCACCATCCCAAGAGCAGGAAATGTAAAACCCATAATTCTAACTTTCTACTGAAAAATAGCTATACACACACACACACACACACACACACACACACACACACACAAACAATAACCAACAACCCAGGAAACCAAAAGACAAAATGGTTTTTAATTTCCAGATATATATCCCTTCATCCCCACTCATGTTATTAATCCCTTACCCTCTCTTCTCTCCCAACTTGGTGTTGGGGTGAGGGAACCCAAAATCCTTTTGAGATGTTCCATCTCAGTAACAGATAAAATTATTACCTGTTTCTACACCTGGGTCTCCTGAGTGTGTCGCCTCGTTAGGTTCAATTATTCTTAGATTCTTCAGCTGAAAATCCTGGTAGTTTGCCCTAAGGAAGAGAAAGAACAGGATATTGCAGACTTTGACCTTAGTAAACGTGGCAAGGCTTAGTCAGAGAGGAACATCAACTCGACTTAGCCATTTTCCTTCGTGAGTCAGAAAAACTCTCACCCCAGTATCAGTGATGAAATAAATAAGTTTCAGATAAAACTTGCAGATACAACAACACCATTGGCAGGTAAACCTTCTCAGTCCAATCTCTAATTCATGAATTCTCTTCAGCTATGTCTGATCTCCTGTTTAGTCTAAAAATATTTTATTTGCAATGACTATATTTTTCACATTTACAGTTCTATTTGGTTCTTTTTCAAATTTGCCTGTCCTTTCTTCATGGTGTCATATTCCTTCCCTATGGTTTCTATTCCTTCTCTTAGCTTTAATTACTTGGGGCCCTTATTTTAAAATTCATTTCAGACCCTCCATTAGAAGATCTTGGAATAGTAATCCTCAAGTTTGCTCGGTCTGCTGGCTCCCTCTTGGTGGGTCATTCTTTTTCTTACAGACTCACAGACTATTTTATCTACGAGAATGAGATGTATCCTGGATTGTACAAGCACTGCTGTCACTGTTGTTTGCTTCTGAGATTAATTTTCACTTTAACTTCTTAGCAAGGAGATTTACATACAAGTGTCCTGTCCTCATACAAGGATAGTCTGGTGCTGTGGACCCCAACTACGAAGGCCTACAGCATGTATAATCCCTCAAGGCTCAGCTTACCAGCTGCCATGCAGGCTTTAAGCTCCCCTACATTTCTGGCACCTGAGGATTTCTCTTTCTTTCAAGTCCATTCAGTCAACAAATATTTACTGAATTAAAGGAAATCTTCTATAATCCAGGCCCTATTCTAGACACAACAGTGAACAAAACAGACAATATCTCTGACCTCAAGAGGTTTACATGGTGGGGCAGGGGAAAGCGGGAGGATCCTAGAAGGGGAGGATATAGGAGGAGAGGCAACAGACACAAGAAAACAGTCTATCAGGCAGTGAGTATGTGTTCTATGAAAAAAAGTCAAGCAGAGCAAGGGGAAGACAGTGTCAGAGAGGTAAGAGGAAAGGTTATTTTAGATGGGGTTGCCAGGCAAGGCCTCTTTATTAACAGATGACATTTTAGCAGAGACCTAAAAAAAAGTGAGGGATGGAGCCACGTGGATGTCTAGAGGAAGAACACTCCAAAAAAGGGGAACAGCAAGTGCAAGGGCCCTAAAGCATGGTATACCTGAAGGAAAGCAAGGAGGCCAGTGTGGTATTGATGTGTGTGTTGGGGGACAGGGAGGTAAGTGGTTAGGAGACAAGATCAGAGGCAACAAGGAGCCTGTTGTTGGCTATAGAAAGGGTTGAACTTAAAAATAGTTTTGTTATAATTTTACCACATTTGTATGTGCTTAGTCCACCACACAGCCAGACATTTTCACCAGTCACTCCAGACCTGCTCTTAGGTGGCTGCTACTTTAATTTCCTTGTACAGAATGAGGTGTCCTTTACTGGGGGAACCATATATTCTTTCATTAAAAAGTAAGGTATCAAGGAGAGACAAGATGGCGGAAGAGTAAGACGCGGAGATTACCTTCCTCCCCACAGATACACCAGAAATACATCTACACGTGGAACAACTCCTGCAGAAAACCTACTGAACGCTGGCAGAAGACCTCAGACCTACCAAAAGGCAAGAAACTCCACACTTACCTGGGCAGGGCAAACAAAAAAACCCTACAAACAGAGACAGAGGATAGGGACGGGACCGGCACCAGTGGGAGGGAGCTGTGAAGCAGGAAAGGTTTCCACACACTGAGAAGCCCCTTCGCGGGCGGAGACTGCGGGTGGCGGAGGGGGAAGCTTCGGCGCTGCGGGGGAGAGCGCAGCAACAGGGGCGCGGAGGGCAAAGCGGGGAGATCCCCGCACGGAGGATCGGGGCCGACTGGCACTCAGCAGCCCGAGAGGCTTGTCTGCTCCGCCGCCGGGGCGGGCGGGGCTGGGAGCTGAGGCTCGGGCTTCGGTCGGAGCGCAGGGAGAGGACTGGGGTTGGCGGCGTGAACACAGCCTGCACGGGGCTAGTGCACCACGGCTAGCCGGCAGGGAGTCCGGGAAAAAGTCTGGACCTGCCGAAGAGGCAAGAGATTTTTTCTTCCCTCCTCTTTGTTTCCTGGTGCACGAGGAGAGGGGATTGGGAGCGCTGCTTAAAAGAGCTCCAGAGACGGGCGCGAGCCGCGGCTACCAGCGCGGACCCCAGAGACGGGCCTGAGACGCTAGGGCTGCTGCTGCCGCCACCAGGAAGCCTGTGTGCGAGCACAGGTCACTCTCCACACCTCCCCTCCCGGAGCCTGTGCAGCCCGCCAACGCCAGGGTCCCGGGATCCAGGGACGGTTTCCCCGGGAGAACGCACAGCGCGCCTCAGGCTGGTGCAACGCCCCGGTGGCCTCTGCCACCGCAGGCTCGCCCCGCTCCGGGCCCC
>RJWK010050917.1:0-16114 GCA_004363435.1 Platanista minor | reverse complement strand
ACACAAAGAAGCATACACATACACACTCACAAAAAGAGAAAAAGGAAAAAAAATATATATATATATATTTGTTCCCCAAATCCACCACCTCAATTTTGGGATAATTCATTGTATTGTAATTATTTGGGATAATTCAGGTATTCCAGAGATGCAGGGTACATCAAGTTGATTGTGGAGATTTAATCCATTGCTCCTGGGGCTCTGGGAGAAATTTCCCTTTTTCTTCTTTTTTTTTTTTTTTTTTTTTTTTTTTTTTTTTTTTTTTTTTTTTTGCGGTATGCAGGCCTCTCACTGTTGTGGCCTCTCCTGTTGCGGAGCACAGGCTCCGGATGCGTAGGCTCAGAGGCCATGGCTCACGGGCCCAGTCGCTCCGTGGCATGTGGGATCTTCCCAGACCAGGGCACGAACCCGTGTCCCCTGCATCAGCAGGCAGACTCAACCACTGTGCCACCTGGGAAGCCTCTCCCTTTCTCTTCTTTGTTTGCACAGCTCTTGGGGTTCAGCTTTTGATTTGGCCCTGCGTCTGGGTGTAGGTTGCCTGAGGCCATCCATTCTTCACTCAGAAAGGACGGGGTTAAAGGAGCAGCTGATTAGGGGACTCTGACTCATTCAAGCCAGGAGAGGCAGGGGTACAGAATGCAGGGTGAGCCCGTGGTGGCAAAGGCCAGCGTGACATTGCAACAGCCTGAGGTGCGCTGTGTGTTCTTCTGGGAAAGTTGTCCTTGGATCATGGGACACTGGCAGTGACGGGCTGCACAGACTCTTGTGAGAGGAGGTGTGGATAGTGACATGTGCTTGCACACAGGCTTCTTGTTGGCTGCAACAACAGCCTTAGCATTTCATGCCTGTCTCTGCTGTCTGATATGATAGCTGCACCTCATGACCATCTCTGGACCTCATTTAGGCTATGCCTGAATCCCCTGTCCTCGCACATCCTAAAACAATGGTCTTTTGCCTCTTAGGCAGTTCCAGACATTTTCCCAGACTCCCTCTCAGCTAAGTGTGGTGCATTAGCCCACTTCAGGCTGTGTTCATGCAGCCAACCCCAGTCCTCTCTCTGGGTTCTGAACTCTAAAGCCTGAGCCAAAGCCCCCAGCCCTAACCCATCCCTGTGGGTGAGCAGACGATGCTCTTTGGCTGTTGAGTGCTGGTCAGTATGATTCTCTGTGCAGGAACATCTCTGCTTTCCCCTCTACACGCCTATTGTTGCCCTCTCCTCCGTAGCTCCAAAGCTTCCCCCCGCCACTCCAACACTCCACCAGTGAAGGGGCTTCCTAGTGTATGGAAACATTTCCTTCTTCACAGCTGCCTCCCTGAGGTGCAGGTCCTGTCTCTATTCTTTTGTCTCTGTTTCATCTCTTTCCTTTTGCCCTACCCAGGTACATGGGGAGTTTCTTGCTTTTTGGGAAGTCTGAGGTATTCTCCCAGCATTCAGTACGTGTTCTGTAGGAATTGTTCCACATGTTGATGTATGTCTGATGTATTTGTGGGGAGGAACGTGATCTCCATGTCTTACTCTTCTGCCATCTTTTTTTGTTTTTTTTAAACATGTTTATTGGAGTATAATTGCTTTACATCGTTGTGTTAGTTTCTGTTTTATAACAAAGTGACTCAGTTATACATATACGTATATCTCCTTATCTTCTCCCTCTTGAGTCTCTCTACCACCATCCATATCCCACCCCTCTAGGTGGTCACAAAGCACCGAGCTGTTCTCCCTGTGGTATGCGACTGCTTCCCACTAGCTATCTATTTTACATTTGGTAGTGTATATAAGTCCATGTCACTCTCTCACTTTGTCCCAGCTTACCCTTCCCCCACCCATATCCCCAAGTCCATTCTCTACGTCTGTGCCTTCATTCCTGTCCTGCCCCTAGGTTCTTCATAATCTTGTTTTTTCCTTTAGATTCCATATATACGTGTTAGCATACAGTATTTGCTTTCCTCTTTCTGACTTACTTCATTCTGTATGACAGACACTAGTTCCATCCACCTCGCTACAAATAACTAAATTTTGTTTCTTTTTATGGCTGAGTAATATTCCATTGTATATATGTGCCACAATTTCTTTATCCATTCATCTGTCGATGGACAATTAGGTTGCTTCCATGTACTGGCTATTATAAATAAAGCTGCAGTGAACATTGTGATACATGACTCTTTTGAATTATGGTTCTCTGAGGATATATGCCCAGTAGTGGGATTGCTGGGTCGTATGGTAGTTTTATTTTTAGTTTTTTAAGGAACCTCCATACTGTCCTCCATAGTGGCTGTAACAGTTTACATTCCCACCAAGAGTGCAATAAGGTTCCCTTTTCTCCACACCCTCTCCATCATTTATTGTTTGTAGATATTTTGATGATGGCCATTCTGACTGGTGTGAGATGTTATCTCATTGTAGTTCTGATTTGCATTTCTCTAATGATTAATGATGTTGAGCATTCTTTCATGCATTTGTTGGTAATCTATACAGGGTCTTTTGTTTTCCCATAACAAATTGTGAAATTTTTTATTCTAGTTCTGTGAAAAAGGGCATTGGTAGTTTGATAGGGATTGCATTTAATTTGTAGATTGCTTTGGGTAGTATAGTCATTTTCACAATGTTGATTCTTCCAATCCAAGGACATGGTATATCTCTCCATCTGTTTGTATCATCTTTATTTTTTTTCAACAGTGTCTTATAGTTTTCTTCATACAGGTCTCTTTTCTCCTTAACTAGGTTTATTCCTAGGTATTTTATTCTTTTTGTTGCAATAGTAAATCGAGTGTTTCCTTAATTTCTCTTTCAGATTTTTCATCATTAGTGTATAGGAATGCAAGAAATTTCTGTGCATTAATTTTGTATCCTGCTACTTTACCAAATTCATTGATTAGCTCTAGTAGTTTTCTTGTATCATCTTTAGGGTTTTCTATGTATTGTATAATGTCATCTGCAAACAGTGACAGCTTTATTTCTTCTTTTTCGATTTGGATTGCTTTTATTTCCTTTTCTTCTCTGATTGCTGTGGCTAAAACTTCCAAATCTATGTTGAATAAGAGTGGTGAGAGTGGGCAACTTTGTCTTGTTCCTGATCTTATTGGACATGGTTTCAGTTTTTCACCATTGAGAATGCTGTTGGCTGTGGGTTTGTCATATATCAACTTTATCATGTTGAGCTAAGTTCCCTCTATGCCTATTTTCTGGTGGGTTTTTATTGTAATTGGATGTTGAATTTTGTCTTTTTTTTCATCTATTGAGTTAATCATATGACTTTTATTCTTCAATTTGTTAATATGGTGTATCACATTAATTGATTTATTTATATTGAAGAATCCTTGCATTCCTGAGATAAACCCCATTTGATCATGGTGTATGATGCTTTTAATGTACTGTTGGACTCTGTTTTCTAGTATTTTGTGGAGGATTTTTGCATCTATATTCATCAGTGTTATTGGCCTGTAGTTTTCTTTTTTTGTGACAACTTTGTCTGGTTTTGGTATGAGGGTGATAGTGGCCTTGTAGAATGAGTTTGAAAGTGTTTCTGTCTCTGGTATATTTTGATAGAGTTTGAGAAGGATAGGTGTTACCTCTTCTTTAAATGTTTGATAGAATTCGCCTGTGAAGCCATCTGGTCCTGGGCTTTTGTGTGTTGGAAAATTTTTAATCACAGTCTCAATTTCAGTGCTTGTGTTTGGTCTGTTTATATTTTCTATTTCCGCCTGGTTCTGTCTCAGAACGTTGTGCTTTTCTAAGAATTTTCCAGTTCTTCCAGGTGGTCCATTTGTTGGCATATAGTTCCTTTTAGCAATCTCTCATGATCCTTTGTATTCCTGATATGTCAGTTATTACTTCTCCTTTTTCATTTCTAATTCTATTGATTTGAGTCTTCCCCCTTGTTTTTGGATGAGTCTGGCTAATGATTTATCAATTTTGTTCTTCTGAAAGAACCAGCTTCTCATTTTATTGATCTTTACTATTGTTTCCTTCATTTCTTTTTCATTTATTTCTGATCTGATCTTTATGATTTCTTTCCTTCTGCTAACTTTGGGTTTTTCTGAGGGGGCTGGGTTCTTCTTTCTCTAATTGCTTTAGCTGTAAGTTGAGGTTGTTTGAAATGTTTCTTGTTTCACGAGGTAGGATTGTATTGCTATAAACTTCCCTCTTAGAACTTCTATTGCTGCATCCCATAGGTTTTGGGTCACCGTGTTTTCATCGTCATTTGTTTCCAGTTATTTTTTTGCTTTCCTGTTTGATTTCTTCAATGGTTTGTTGGTTATTTAGTAGTGTATTGTTTAGCCTCCATGTGTTTGTATATTTTACAGATTTTTTTCCTGTAATTGATATCGAGTCTGATAGCATTGTGTTCAGAAAATATACTTGATACAATTTCAATTTCTTAAATTTATGAAGGCTTGATGTTTGACCCAAGATATGATTTATCCTGGAAAATGTTCCATAAGCACTTAAGAAGAGGTGTATTCTGTTGTTTTTGGATGGAATGTCTGATAAATATCAATTAAGTCCATGTTGTTTAATGTATTATTTAAAACTTGTATTTCCTTATTTATTTTAATTTTGGAAGAGCTGTCCATTGGTAAAAGTTGGGTGTTGAAGTTCCCTACTATTATTGTGCTATGGTCGATTTTCCCTTTTATGGCTGTTAGCATTTGCCTTATATATTGTGGTTTTTGTATTTTGGGTTCATAAATATTTACAATTGTTATATCTTCTCCTTGGATGGATCCCTTGATCATTATGTAGTGCCATTTTTTATCTCTTTTTTTAAAGTCTATTTTGTCTGATATGAGAATTGCTACTCCAGTTTTCTTTTGATTTCCATTTGCATGGAATATCTTTTTCCATCCCCTCACTTCAGTCTGTCTGTGTCCTTAGGTCTGAAGCGGGTCTCTTGTAGACAGCATATATACGAATTTTTTTTTTTGTATCCATTCAGCCCGTCTATGTCTTTTGGTTGGAACATTTAATCATTTTACATTTAAGGTAATTATCAATATGTAAGTTCCTATTATCATTTTCTTCATTGTTTTGGGTTTGTTAATACAGGTCTTTTCCTTCTCTTGTGTTTCCTGCCTAGAAAAGTTCCCTTAGCAGTTATTGTAAAGGTGGTTTGGTGGTACTGAATTCTCTCAGCTTTTGCTTGTATGTAATTTTTTTTTACATCTTTATTGGAGTATAACTGTTTTACAATGGTGTTAGTTTCTGCTTTACAACAAAGTGAATCAATTATACATATACATATGTTCCCATATCTCCTCCTTCTTGCGTCTCCCTCCCTCCCACCCTCCCTATTTGTATGTAAAGATTTTAATTTCTCCATAGAATATGAATGATTTCCTTGCTGTGTAGAGTAATATTGGTTGTAGGTTTTCCTTTCATCACCTTAAGTATGTCCTGCCACTCCCTCTGGCTTGCAGAGTTTCTGCTGAACGATCAGCTGTGAACATTATGGGGATACCCTTTTATGTTATTTGTTGTTTTTCCCTTGTTGCTTTTAATAATTTTTCTTTGTATTTAATTTTTGATAGTTTGAGTAATATGTGCCGTGGCATGTTTCTCCTTGGATTTATCCTGTATGGGGCTCTTTGTGCTTCCTGGACTTGACTATTTCCTTTCCCATATTAGGGAAATTTTCAACTATAATCCCTTCAAATACTTTCTCAGTCCCTTTCTTTTTCTCTTCTTCTTCTGGGTCCCCTATATTTCGAATGTTCGTGCATTTATTGCTGTCTCAGAAGTCTCTGAGACTGTCCTCAATTCTTTTCATTCCTTTTTCCTTATTCCATTCTGCAGTCGTTATTTCCACTATTTTATCTTCCAGGTCATTTATCACTTCTTCTGCCTCAGTTATTCTGCTATTGATTCCTTCTAGAGAATTTTTAATTTCATTTATTTTGTTGTTCATCATTGTTTGCTCTTTAGTTCTTCTAGGTCCTTGTTAAACGTTTCTTGTATTTCCTCTATTCTATTTCTGTGATTTTGGATCATCTTTACTATCATTTATCTGAATTCTTTTTTAGGTAGACTGCCTATTTCCTCTTCATTTATTTAGTCTGATGGTTTTCTACCTTGTTCCTTAATGTGCTGTGCATTTCACTGTCTTATCATTTTGCTTAATTTACTGTGTTTGCAGTCTCCTTTTCACAGCCTGCAGATTTGTAGTTCCTATTGTTTCTGTTGTCTGCCCCCAATGGCTAATGTTGGTTCAGTGGGTTGTGTAGGCTTCCTGGTGAAGGGGACTTGAGCCTGTGTTCTGGTGGATGAGGCTGGATTTTGATTTTTTTGGTGGGCACATCCATATCCAGTGATGTGTTTTGTGTGTCTGGGACCTTATGATTTCAGGCAGCCTCTCTGCTAATGGGTGAGGTTGTGCTTCTGTCTTGCTTGTTGCTTGGCATAGTGTGTCCAGCCCTAGAGCTTGCTCATTGTTGAGTGGAGCCTGATAGTAGCGTTTAGATGGAGGTCTCTGGAAAGCTTTTGCCATTTGATATTAGGTGTAGCCAGGAACTCTCTGGTGGACCAATGTCCTGATCTCAGCTGTTCCACCTCAGAAGCACAGGCCTGACACCTGGCAGGAAGACCAAGACCCTGTCAACCACATGGCTCAGAAGAAACGGGAGAAAAAAAGAAAGAAAGAGAGATAAATTAAATAAAATAAAGTTATTAAAGTAAAATATATATTAAATATAAAAACCTTAAAAATAATAAAGAAAAGAAAAGAAAAAGAAAAAGAAATAAAAAAAGAAAGCAACCAAACCAAAAACCAAATCCAGCAACGATGACAGGAACTAAAATCTATACTAAAAAAAAACAAAAACCAAAAAAGGACAGACAGAACCCTAAGACAAATGGTAAAAGCCAAGCTCTAGCAACAAAATCACACAAAGAAGCATACACATACACACTCACAAAAAGAGAAAAAGGAAAAAATATATGTAACTTTGCTCCCAAAGTCCACTTCCTCAATATTGGGATTATTCGTTGACTATTCAGGTATTACACAGATAAGGGTACATCAAGTTGGTTGTGGAGATTTAGTCTGCTGTTCCTAAGGCTGCTCGGAGAAATTTCCCTTTCTCTTCCTTGTTTGCACAGTTCCTGAGGTTCAGCATTGGATTTGGCCCTCCTCTGTGTGTAGGTTGCCTGAGGGCATCTGTTCTTCACTCAGACACGATGGGGTTAAAGTAGTAGCTGATTAGGGGGTTCTGGCTCAGTCAGGCCAGGGGAGGGAAGGGGACGGAATGCGGGGTTTTGTCTTCGGCAGCAGAGGCTGGCATGACATTGCACCAGCCTGAGGCACAACATGAGTTCTCCTGCGGAAGTTGTCCCTGTATCACAGGACGCTGGCAGTGGTGGGCTGCACAGGCTCTCGGGCATGGAGTTGTGGATGGTGATCTTTGCTAGTAAACAGGCTTCTTGGTGTCTGCAACAGCAGCCTTAGCATTTCATGGCCGTCTCTGGTGTCTGCACTGATTGCTGACGCTCGCACCCATCTCTGGAGCTCCTTTAGGTGTTGCTCTGAATCCCCTCACCTTGTGCACCCTGAAACAATGTTCTCTTGCCTCTATGGCAGTTCCAGACTTTTTCCCAGAGGCCCTCCCAGCTAGCTGTGGTGCATTAGCCCCCTTTAGGCTGTGTTCACACAGCCAATCCTGCTCCTCTCCCTGGGGTCTGAACTCTGAAACCCGAGCCTCAGCATGGAATCCACACCCACCCCAGCGGGTGAGCAGAAAAACTTCTTGGGCTGGTGAGTGCTGGTCGGCATGCGGGAATCTCTCCACTTTGTCCTCTGCACCCCTGTTGCTGCCATCTCCTCTGTGGCACTGAAGCTTCCCCTGCCACCAACCCCCTCCTCCAGTGAAGGGGTTTCCTAGAGTGTGGAAAATTTTCCTCCTTCATAGCTCCCTCCCCAATGTGCAGGTCCCATTCCTATTCTTTTGTCTCTGTTTTTTATTTCTTCTTTTGCCCTACCCAGGTACGTGGGGGAGTTTCTTTCATTTTGGGAAGTCTGAGGTCTTCTGCCAGCATTCAGTAGGTGTTCTGTGTATTTCTGATGTATTTGTGGGGAGGAAGGTGATCTCCACTTCTTACTCTTCATCATCTTGAAGGTCTTCTCCATATTGTATATTTTTCAGTTCAGTTACTATATTCTCCAGCTCTGTGACTTCTATTTGGTACTTTCTTATATTTTCTTTCTTGTCTTGAAGTTCTCCCTGTGTTCATCTACTCTTCTCTCAAGTTCGATTAACATTTTTATGACCATTACTTTAAACTCTTTATCAGATAATTACTTTCCTCTATGGCATTATTTTTTTTCTGAGGTTTTATCATGTTCTTTTTTGGGGACATATCCCTAGGTTTTCTCATTTTTCGTGACTCCCTGTGTTTGTTTCTATGTGTTAGATAAAAGAGCTACCTCTCCCAGTCTTGGAAGTGTGGCCTTGCATAGGATATAAAATATATCATTCAACCTTGCCCAACTATTTGTTGTCTTTCAAACCTTGGTGATTGTCCAAGTAGCCTATTTTGTTTTAAAAATATCTCAGTTGTTGAGGGTGTTCCAAAACTGTCAGAGTCCCAAAGGGAGGGATTTCTGTCAGAACTTAGTTTCAGGCTTTATGGGAGCTAGACTCATGAAGCAACTTTTAAAGTTTGAAATTATATATAGTCCTCTGGGACCACAAGCACAAGTCCTGCTGACCATCAGACCAGGTGATCGGGACGTGTCATCTGTGGCTGAAGATGAGTGTATAAGTTCCTTTCTGGGAGATACCAATGAGTTATAGCTAGGCATATGTATATTGCAGAGATAGTGTCCTCTAACTTACATTACCCAAGAGCATATCTGTAGGCCTCTAAATTTGTTCTAATTCTGAAGCCTGCCCCTCAGGCCAAAACATCAGGACAAGCAAATAGGCCCCTTCACAGAAAAACTGTGGGGTGTGTTTCAGTGTGTTGTCTGTGTAGTACCCTGGGGGTGGTAACTGGACAAGAACTGTCTCTTCAAATGTTACAGTACTGTGGGACACAGGAACACAAGCCTCCCTGACCATCAGAGCCAGGCATTAAAGGGGTGTCCCTTGTGTAGCAGTCAAAAAAACCAGGGCACCAGTCATTAAAAACTAAAGCAGCAGGTGTGTGTAAAACCTTTCCTCCGGGAGACACTGGCACCATGAACCATGGCAGAAGGAGAGTGTGAAGATGTCACCCACCCAAGGTGGAAAAATCTAGAGTTAAAGAAAGGTGTTCAAAGGCAGAGGGAAGGCAGAAAAAATTGTGTCTGCCATCACCTCCATCCTCAGAGAGTATCCCTACAGGCCCCTGTCCTTCCAGGTGATGATTTAATACTAGAGAATAAATATCTTCACATAAAGTCAGGGATCTTTTCAAAAGGTTGCTTCAGTTTTGGGGCCTGGGGTAAGTTAGTCTACATGCAAGCTGTTGAAGAGCTGTTTTCCAGTTCCCTAAAACTCTCTGGGTATCTTGGACAGGAACCTCATTGGTTTTCAAAATCAAATGTTTTGGGTGCTTGTCCTTCAGGTGCAGGTCTTATCATTTGGGGTGTCTGATGTGGGATACAAACCCTTCATTCTTTGGAGATCCTTAGGATTTGCGAATTCCCTCCTAATTGGGGATTGCTACACTGGGGATGGGGTTTATGGCAAGAAAACACCCAGCCTCCCCTACCCATCTCAATGTGGTCCTTTTCTGATTTGCTCATGTGAAGGAGCCACTCAGCTACTTTTCAGCTCTTTCTCAGAAGAAATTGCTCCATGTGTATCTGTAGATTAGGTATGTACATGGGAGGCAGTGAGTTCAAAATCTTCCTATATCAACAGTTTGAACAGCTGTATGTAATCTACATATTCTTAAGATACCATCTCAGGGCTCTCCAACACATTAGTGATAGCCTCTGAAATATTCTTGGTCAGGTCTAATGAGGAGGAGGTCACTGACATAATTCCAAAACCTAGTTTCTGGTGAAATTGCAGGTCAGCTGTCTTTGGCTGTCCACAAAGCCCATGTGCAATTGGAGGGCTATTGAAATATCTAAAAAGCAATTGGGTAAAGGAGTGTTATTGATGCTCAAAGGTGAAGACAATGTGTGGTTGAGTCACTACACATATTACAGAATAGCTAGCTAAGTTTATAACTCCAAATTCAAGAGACCATTGATGCCCTGGATTTCATAAAAATGTTTTATTGTTTTTAATGGCATCCATTAAGGCAACAATATCTGATAAATGTGCTCTAACAAAGGGAACAGCATTGCTGAAGTCTCTATAGTCTGTAGTTAGGTTTCACTTATTATTGGTGACTTTTAGCACAGGCCATATAGGGGAATTGAAAGGTGAGGTCGTGGGAAGCAGTACTCCTTCTTTATCTAAGCCTCCTATGACGGACTGTACATTTTTAGTGCCTTGCCTTAGCTGATACTGTGGTATATTTATCACCAGTACGAGTAGAGGAAGGTTAACTGGTTCCCAACAGGAAGTGCTCACCAGTAGTATAATAGCCTTAATTTTGCTCCATGAATTTACCTCCTTATTGAGGAAGTCCATTCAAATAATAAGAAAATGCATACTCCTGGGGAGGGGCAACGACGATAGCAGCATCATTTTAGCAAAACCTGGCTGACATTTTAAAATTGCACATTAGAGCAAGATTGTGACATAGGAAATTGTAGCTCTCTTTGCCCCCTTCCAAGAAACATCGATTTGAACAACTATCCATGCATAACAATACCCTTAAAAGACTCGACAGGTTACAGTACCTGGGTGAGGCACAGAAATAAGAAAATAAAAGATGCATAGAAGAGAGTAAGAAATATAGATTCACTGTCCCCCTTTACCCCTCCCCCAAGCCCAGGCAATCCAGTGCAGAGAGAGACACGTTCTCTATGGGAGGAGAGGGAAGTGAGCACCCAGCTTCACCATGGATGACAGAGCCCATCTGCCACAACACTTTGTTAACTCCTGAAATCCTAGGTAGCTCCCTGTGGGTTCCTGTTAAACAAGGTTCCTAGCTCACCTCAGCACCCTCTGGCTTCAGCAGCTCTAAGCAGTTCCATGGCCCTACCTGGCTACTGCAGCACCATGCTCCTGGTAGGCTCTATGAATGCAGCCTCTCAGCTTAGTTTGGTACCTGCTTACTCTGGCAGTCGCAGACATCTCCTACAGCTCCAGATGGCTCTCATGGCACCAGGCTACTCCTGTGGGGCCAGTCTCTCAGTGGATTCCCACAGCCCCAGGCTCTGGACCTACCCTGATGCTTGCTGGCTCTCACAGCCCTGGGCAATTCCCATGGCACCAGGCTCAAGGAAGGCTCTCAAGAACCCAGGTTTTTGGTTCAACCTATTTCCAGTCAGCTACCATGGCCATTAGGTACTCTTAAGGCAGTAGACTACAGGTGGAAACCCTTGAATCCAGGCTCGTAGCTGAGTCCAGCAACAGGCTGACTACCACAGACCCAATCTTTTGATATATCTCAGTACAAGGCAACACTGGGACCCTAGTGCACTCCAGTACCAAGCTGGCCCCAGCAGACCTAGACTCCACACTAGCTCCCATGGAACCAGGCTCCCATCATGCCCCAGCATTAAGCTAGCTTCCAAAGCCCCAGACTTGAGGCTAGATCCCAAATAACCAGGTTCTCAACCTGCCATGGCATCAGACCAGCCTCAAGAGATCCAACCACTAGGCTGAGCCCTGAGGCCCCAGGTTACAAGTTAACTTCTGTAGCTCCAGCCGCCAGGCTTACCTTACCACCAACTCCCATAGGCCCAGCCTCCAGGCATGCTCCTGCCAAACAAGGCTCCTGTCCCATCCCACTAACAGACTGGCCCTTTAAGCTTTAAGAACCAGATGGCAGGCCCACTCCAGTGGTCCCTGGCACTGGGTTTGCCTCTATAGACTCAGGATCCAGGTCTGCGCATGCAGAAGCGGGTCCTAGGCTCATTAATGCAGACCAAGTGCCAGGTTCACCTCCAGTGAACCAAGGCTACAGACCCAACCCTGTGGACGCAAGCAGCAGGTTGATCCTCATGTACCCAAGCACCAGGCCTCCCCACCAAAAGACTGGCAGCATTTTTGCTTGAAGACACCATTAGATTGCCCTCTCAGGATTTCTGGACAGGCTGACTGGAGAAGGGCTTTGCCTGCCAAACTAGTGTGTAAAGACTGGAAGAGGCACCTATTACCTCAAGTATGCAGATATCTACAAAGGACCAAACAGATCATGGATAATCAATGAAATGTGACATCACCAAAGGAAAATAGTAAAACTCCAATCACTAAGTCTAAAAGAAATGGAGACCAATGAACTGTAAGAAAAAGAAACAACCCAATCCAAAAATGGGCAGAAGACCTAAACAGACATTTCTCTAAAGAAGATGTACAGACTGCCAACAAACACATGAAAGAATGCTCAACATCATTAACCATTAGAGAAATGCAAATCAAAACTACAATGAGATATCATCTCACACCAGTCAGAATATAGTTTATTACAAAATTATAGTTTATTACAAAATATTGAGTATAGTTCCCTGTGCTACACAGTAGATTCTTGTTGGTTATTTCATATATAGTAGTGTGCATGTGTTAAGGCCAAACCCTTAATTTGTCCCTCCCCCCTTTCCTCTTTGGTAACCATAAGTTTGTTTTCCATGTCTGTGGGTCTACTTTTGTTTTGTACATAAGTACATTTGTATCATTTTTTTGTAGATTACACATATAAGTGATATCAAATGATACTTGTCTTTGTCTGTCTTACTTCACTCAGTATGATTATCTCTGGGTTCATCCATGTTGCTGCAAATGGCATTGTTTCATTATTTTTTATATGGCTGAGTAATATTCCATCATATATATGTACCACATCTCCTTTACCCATTCATCTGTTGTTGGACATCTAGGTTGCTTCCATGTCTTGGCTATGGTAAGTAGTGCTGAAATGAACATGATACTTTTCAAATTGTGGTTTTCTCTCGATATATGCCCAGGATTGGGATTGCAGGATCATATGGTAGCTCTATTTTTAGAATTTTTAAGGAACTTACATACTGTTCTCCATAATGGCTGTACCAATTTACATTCCCACCAACAGTGAAAGAAGGTTCATTTTTCTGAACACCCTCTACAGCATTTATTATGTGCAGAATTTTTCATGATGGCCATTGTAACCAGTGTGAGGTGATACCTCATTGTAGTTTTGATTTGCATTTGTCTAATAATTTAGTGATATTGAGCACCCTTTTATTTGTCTCTTGGCCATCTGTATGTCTTCTTTCGAGGAATGCCTATTTAGGTCCTCTACCCATTTTTTTATTATTATTATTATTATTTTTTCTATTGATCTGCATGAGGTATTTTTATATTTTGGAGATTAATCCCTTGCCAGTCACATCATTTGCAAATATTTTCTCTCATTCTGTAGGTTGTCTTTTCATTTTGTTTATGGTTTCCTTTGTTGTGCAAGAAGCTTTTAAGTTTAATTAGATCCCATTTGCTTATTTTTTTTAATTTTCATTACTCAAGGAGATGGATCCAAAAAGATATCACTGTGATTTATGTCAAAGAGTGTTCTGACTATTTTTTCCTCCAGGTGTTTTATAGTATCTGGTCTTACAATTAGGTCATTAATACATTTTGAGTTTATTTTTGTGTATGGTGTTAGAAGATGTTCTAATTTCATTCTTTTACTTGTAGCGGTCCAGTTTTCCCAGTACCACTTATTGAAGAGACTGTCTTTTCTCCACTGTATATCCTTGCCTCCTTTGTCATAGATTAATTGACCACAGGCATGTGGGTGTATTTCTGGGCTTTCTATCCTTTTCCCTTCATCTATATTTCTTGGTTGTAGGTTTTTCTTCTTTTTATCACTTTAAATATATTGTGCCACCTCCTTCTAGCCTGCAGAGCTACTGCTGAAAAATCAGCTGATAACGTTATGGGGATTCAATGGTATATTATTCGTTGCTTTTCCCTTGCTGCATTCAATATTTTCTCTTTGTGTTTAAATTTGTCAATTTGATTACTATATGTCTTGGTGTTTTACTCCTTGGGTTAATGTTGCCTGGGACTCTCTGTCCTTCCTGGACTTGGGTGACTATTTCCTTTCCCATGTTATGGAAGTTTTCATCTATTACCATTTCAAATACTTTTTCTCAGGACCTTTCTCTATCTCTTCTCTTCCTGGGACCCCTATAATGCGAATGTTGGAGCATTTGACATTGTTCCAGAGGTCTCTTAAATTGTTCTCATTTCTCATCATCCTTTTTTCATTTATTCTGTTTTGCGGCAGTGATTTCCACCACTCGGTCTTCCAGCTCACTTTTCTGTTCTTCTGCCTCGTTTATACTGCTATTGATTCCTTCTGGTGTATTTTTCATTTCAGTTATTGTATTCATCAATTTTGTTTGCTTATTCTTTATATTTTGTAATGCTTTGTTGAAAACTTGTAACTTCTCTCTCTGTGCATCCATTCTTTTCCAAGCTCTTGGATCATCATTATGATCATTACTCTGGACTGTTTCTCCAATAGATTGCCTATCTCCATGTCACCTGGCTGTTCTTCTGGGGTTTTATCTTGCTCTTCCATCTTGAACATCTTCATCTGCTGTCTCATTTTGTCTAAATTTATATTTGTATATTTATGTATGTGGAAGATTAGTTATGTTTCTTGACACTGGTGAAGTGGCCCTATATAGGGGAAGTCCTATGTGTCTCAGCAGTACACTGCCCCCTCATCACCCAAGAGCCAGGGACCAGATGGCCTGAGGTTAGGTTCTGACCTGCATTTGTGTCCTTGGTTCTGCAGGCTGCTGGATCATATTTTTGGAGCTTCTGGTGTCTACCCCCTGGTGGATGAGGTGTGTCTGGAGGCTTGTGCAGGCTTCTTGGTGGAAGGGTCCAGTGACTGCACACAGGTGGGTGGAGTTGGTTCTTGGTCCTCTGGTGGGCAGGGCTTTGTCAAGGGGTGTGTTTAAAGGTGGCTGTCGGCTCAGGAAGTCCTTAGGCAGCCTGTCTTCTGATGGGTGGGGTTGTGTTCCTGTCCTGTCAATTGTTTGGCCTGAGGAGTCCCAGCAGTGACACTTACAGGCTATTGGGTGGTGCCAGGTCTAGGTGCTAATTACCTAAGCAAGATGACTGCGTCCAGCAAGAGTTCAAGTAGATGAACACTCCCCAATACTTCCCCCACCAGCTTTTATGACCCTAGAGAGAACCACAGCCACCCACTCCCTCCCCAGGAGCCCCTCCAAGACCAGTAGGTAGGTCTGGCCCAGGAACCTATGAAGTCACTGCATTTGCCCTGAGTCCCAGTGCACACGAGACCTTGTGTGCATCCTCCAAGAGTGGAGTCTTTGTTTCTCCCATTCCTATGGAGGTCCTGCAATGAAGCAATACTGGCCTTCAAAGTCAAATGCTCTGGGAGCTCCTCTTCTTGATGCCAGACCCCCAGGCTGGGAGACTGAGGGAATTTCTGTGATATAATCATTTTCCTGTTTGTGGGTCCCCTACCTGGGGGTATGATATTTGATTATATTGTGAGTGCACCCCTCCTACCATCTCATTGGGTATCTTCTTTACGTCTTTGGTTGTAGAGGAGGTGAGCTCAAGGTCCTTTTACTCTGTCATATTTCCTCAAATCCCTTAGGGATTATTTTTAAATTTAAGGAATGTAAAAACATGTTTGGAGTCAAAGAACCTTCAAATAAGTTAAGGCCTGCAAAGTGCTTGTCAACTTATTAGCCAATTAGCCAATTAACTCTTCTGTAAAGTGAATAATAAGTCAAAATGTTCAATATTTTTTCTATTTGTACTGTGATTTTTTTTGCATTCTCAGTCATATTTTACAAATATAAATAAATAAATACACTATAAATACCTTTGTTTCTTCACTATTAGTAATCTGCATCTCAAGTACGGTCCTGCTTTTCAGTTTGCTGGTCCAGGAGACTGTCCGATTCTGATGTGAACCACTTCTAGGCAAAATTATTGGTCAGAAGTCTGATATTTAAGGAACACTCTGGACTAGGAACCTGCTGTTGGGAAAATGTAAAAGCGATGAGGAGTTATTGCAAATATCACTTGATAAGTCAACTACTCAAACACA